>OMLP01003263.1:4869-35862 GCA_900302685.1 Spondyliosoma cantharus | reverse complement strand
CAGCTCCCTTCGCTGAGCATCAGTGAGTAAAGGGTTGTAGAAATCCCTGATGATGGTGTTGGCCGACCAGGAGACGGGAATGAGCTGCATGACGCCGGAAACGATGAAGAAGACCCCGGAGATGATCATCACCTTGGCCTTGGACGCCTCGTCGTCGATGCAGTTGGTGCACTTGGCCCCTGCGATGGCGATGAGCACGGCCAGGATGGCCAACAGGATGGAGATGACGGTGAGGGCGCGGGCCGCTTGGAGGTCTTGGGAGAGGGCGAGCATGGAGTCGTAGACCTTGCACTGCATCTGACCCGTGCTCTGGACCACGCAAGTCATCCACAGGCCCTCCCAGATGATCTGAGCCGTCACGATGTTGCTGCCGATGAACGCCGTCACCCTCCACATAGGGAGGGCGCACGCCACGATGGCAATAATCCATCCCAAAATGCAAAGGGCGATGCCGATCAACTCCAGCCCGACAGACATACTGAGACGTCTTCCTCTTCTGCTGCTGAATGTGTGTCACACCCGAGACGAGATCACAGGAAAGAAAAAAAAAAAAAAAAAAAAACAGGCTGAGGGGAAGAATCAACCGGAGACCAAACTGCTGATTAAGTTAATTTCAGGCCTCGCATCGGTGCGTGTGTGGTGATCTGTTGCCTCGACTTCACCAGTATCCTTTATAAGGCGGATCAGGTGGAGGGAGGAGACCTTCAAGGAGCTGACATCACCAAAAAGGGGAGGAAAGGAACCTGGACGCACTCTGCTCTCAGCTTACACGGCCAGCTTCACAATGGGCCCGGCCACAAAGAGGCCTTATACAGCGGAAAGGGGACACAAGCATGTGTTGTAATAACTAAAGAAACAGTTCTAAGGTTCTGAGGCTTATTGAAAATAAGGGTGTTCGATTTCAAATCACCTCTTTTATTTATCGTGCTAATGAAACGGGTTGTAAGTGTAATCTTACCTTTCCAGGATCAGTGAATAACATATTTATGGTCTTCTTATAAGGATGTACATTTAATATTCACTTGCATCTTGAAGGGGCTCTGTGGATTTCCGCTTTAAAAGGGTGTAATTAAAGTCTTTTCAAATGAGTTTAGGGCATCTGGAGAGTTGGATTACGCCGGATGAGCGTGTGGAGCTGCTACATGTCGTGTACAACACGTGGCTGTGAAGATAAAGGCTGAATCTCTGTCTTTTTTGTGTAACCTGTTCCTTTAATGCTTTTCACGCGTAACAATTGAGCATTTGCTGGTTCCACCTTCGTTAAATGAAGACTGTTTGTGTTTTGGGCTGTTGTTTGGACAAAAAGAAGCAATTTGATTTAATCGAAGATGCACTTAAAGATGTTGCTTCTGTGCAATTGTCTCGGCATCTTCTGGACCACACAGTGAACTCATCTCGCTTTCAAGGCAGGATTGAAAAAGTGTCCTAAGACCAAGGATAGAGCGACGTTCTCAAACTTTACGGCGACACAAACTCCCTCAGTTCCAGCTGGAGTTACGAGGCTTTCACCTGACCGGCCTGATGGACCTTAATGACTCTGTCTGTCTGCAGAATGCCCTTGAAATTCTTCGGGGCTGGGATTGTCTCCCTAGAAATTGCCCCCACCCCCTCCTGCATTCTGTAACCCGGCGTTGACAGCCCCCCCAGTCTCTCCCTCTCCGCCATGAAACAGATCCATTGTCTGGGATCGCAGTTCAGATAGTCGAGTGTGGGGAAGCTGACAAAGTAGCGGTTCTTGTTATCATAGAGCCAACAGACATGTGGGAGACGGCCAGGTGGAGAGAGACTCCCCGTCGTCAGGATAATGGCTGGGTATGCAGGGTGCACGGGATCAGAGACTGTCTTTGCACCTGTTCATGTGAAGATCAAACATCTTAAGTCTATTTTTGAATGTGTTGTTTCCCTCGTGGAGTCAGTTCTGGCATGAAAAGTTTATCTGAATGTTCGACTGGCCGACGCAAAAGTAATCATCTGACTCACTGTTCTCACATAATACACTGGATTCTAAAACATGTCATCTAATTTAAATGTTTTGGGAATACTTCAGAATCAGATATTGAAGATATTTCATTTGATAAGAGAACAAATAATCACATTTTGCATTTGGGATGTTGTTTCTTTTGTGAAAGTTTTTGTTGCTGATGGTTTTTAATCCACAGGAGGATTTACCAAGAAGTTTATTTACTTTAGGAAAGAAAGTTTCAAATTCTAGTTCCAATATTTTAACGACACGAGATAATGAAGTAACCCTTGATAATGTATATATAATATGATATTGTAATCTTATTAAATAACCCTCATAACATTTAATCTGACAGTAAGCAGGGTTCTCAGACCTCATATTACCACCACTCGATCACATGATAAGTGTCCATGTCTCCTGTTTAGGTTGATAGTGAAACAGACGAACTGAAAAGATAATTGTAATAAAAGATTTGAATCATCGAGACAGTTTAGAATAAAAACACATGGCCTTTAATTGAAAAAGTAACAGATATTAAAACATTCAGATGAATTGTTACAAAAACGTAAAAGACAAATCTCCATTACGTGGCGTCATGACAGGCTTCCATCAACATCTTAATCAAAATTCAAAGTTTCTTCATAAAACACTCACACTTCAGTGGATACAGTAAAAAAAAAACAAAGCGTACATGCAAAAGTAAAGTATAAAATGCACATCACATCACTAACAACTTCATAGTTACGCACAAAACAAAAGAAAACCAGATTGTTTCAGGTTCTGTTGAGAAGAACAGAAGTTTTCCTCATCTCAGCTTGAAGACAGATGCGTATAAGTTATGCAGTGTTTTTACCGCGGAGGCAAAGTCGTGAGAAAAGAGCAGCTGAGAGTTCAGACGTAATCTCTCCTGTCGTAACCAACCGGAGCGATCGACCTGGGTTGGGAGTACGCCATCTTTGATGGAGGCCCGTACCTTTTCTCAGGTTGTTTGGGGCAACTGGAGCACAGGATGCCGCCTCCAATGAGCAGAAATGCAGCTGCGGCCCAGCCCAGGTACAGAGCTGCACCGATCTCCCTCTTCTGCGCCTCAGGTATGATGGGATTGTAGAACTCCATGATGATGGTATGTGCACACCAGGACACGGGGATCAGCTGGGTCAGAGAAGCCAGGACGAAGGCCGACCCGGCAGCTATCATCACGCGAGCTTTGGCCGACTCCTCGTCCACACAGTTGGTACATTTTGCCCCCATTATGGCCACAAAAGCTCCCACAATACCCACCACGATGGAGATGATGGTGAGGGCACGGGCGGCCTGGAGATCCCCGCTCAGAGCCAACATGGAGTCGTGGATTTTACACTGCATCTGACCCGTGCTTTGGACCACGCAGTGCATCCAGATGCCTTCCCAGGTGATCTGAGCTGTGACGATGTTCATCCCAATGAACGCAGACACTTTCCACATGGGTAACGCGCAGGATACAATGGCGAGGATCCATCCCAGCACAGCCATAGTCACGCCAAGTATCTCCAGTCCCGCTGAAGGCATGTTTGAACTTTGTGTTAGTGCAAAAATCTTCTCTATCTCGGTAGTTAAAAGTGGAATGAGTGTCTCCCCAATGCTGATTACACATATAAGCAGCGGTTGTCTTTGGAGCAGAGGGAGGGAGGAGTCGCTTGGTTATTGGCCGGGGGAAGAGTTCATATCATCTTCCGTCGCACCTCGTTTGTCTAAAAACTCAGCCTCGGCATGCAAACGGTCACAGCTTAATCATTCAACCTCCTCTGTGCCGGTAGCTCTCCCACCTATTTGGGTGAGGGGAGAGTAAACAGAGGGTGTGTATCTCAGATCTGGAGGAGTTAAAGAGTAACAGAAATGGTAAAGATCAGTGGATGAATGATTGATGGTTCAGGCTCTAAATAACCTTCTGCAGATTTCTCATCATGATGCTGCTAATTGGATAAACAACAAAACATTTAATAAGATGTACACCTTGTTCCTGAGCCCATAGAGTGATATCCTTTACACACTCAAAAAAGTGGTGAACCTCATCCCATCCTTGCTTGTGAATATCTGAGCCTTTGTCAAACCCGATCATGATACGATCACCTGGTACCGAAGATCTGTGGAATGGAAACAGGTGTTTTTCGGAGCATTTCACAACTTTCCCAATCTTTTCTCTTTCCAGCATTTCATGCATCATAGTCTGAATCAATAAAGATGATGAGGTGAAACAAAATGTCAAAAAGGATTAGAAAAATTATCACATTCTGTTTTATTTATGTTTTAACCAAATCCCGTAGGAGTTCCTGGCAAGAGCCTCTGTGTCCTTCCAGAGAATGTGATGAAACCTTCACACCCTTTTTCTATGGAAGGTCTGCAGATTTCCATTTACGGTAACTATTAACTTTTATATATATATATAAAAAAAAAGCCTATGATAGGAAATGTTTTTTTTAGCAGCGCGTACGTGGGAGACATCTGCAATCTTGTCATACAGAAAGTTTGACAAGTTTGCAGACACCCGGACTCCTTCCCGTAAAAATGCCTGACAGAATTAACAGTTCAGATAAAAGTTCACTAAATAGGAGATGTGTTGTTTCTCTCCACACCACTTCAGATATCAGAGCAACACTTAAAATAATAAAAACAACAAGATGATGCAATACTACTTATCAGTGTGTGTGCTTCAGAGCTTTTTTTTTTTTTTAAAAGCAGCTTTTCCCAGCTGCCTCCATGGGAAGTGAACGACTGAGACCACATGTGTTGACTGCAATGCAAACAACAGACAAGCCCCACGAGCAGAACAGAGTAAAATCATTTATAAGTAACATCCGTATGTCTCTCAGGATCAGGTGTGTGTAATGATTATTCCGAGGGACAGTCATTCAGCGAGGGAGCATACCAGTGTGTCGCTGAAGCTGAAACAATTGTGTGCGTGCGTGTGCGTAAAGCCGATGGGTCTTATCAGCGTCCTTGTTCTGAAGGGCAGAGAGCATCAGGACGATCAACCTTAGTTTAACTTTTGCACGTGCCGCAGAGGAAGGTGCTCCTAAATACACACCTTCAGCATCCCTTATCGCTCTGTGTTGAATCTGCAAGGCTGACTTTGTAGTTTTTAAACAAAAAAGATAAAGAGATTGGAAGGAACGAGAGGCGGATTTACCAACGCGATGCAATGAATTGAGTGAAAAGCATCGCTTCACCTTTAAACGCAGCGTGTATTTGATGATTTTTAGAAGTTTCTAAAAGGACAAAATCACTATTTATCCCAAAAGGGTAACATTTAATTTATGTTCTAATTTCTTATACTCTCTTTGCCGTGAGAGGATGTCTTCATATTTGAGTTGAGAGTTGAGATATGCAAACAAAACAAGAAATAGACACTGATTTAAAGAGAAGGATGAATGATCTGTCCGTGCAGCAGGATTATTTTTACTTTACAAGAAATTAAGTTTAGGTTCAAAGATTTGAAATTTAAGCAAAACATGTTTGCGTTTTGTCACAACAAACATCTTAAAATAAGAGGCAGCAAAACATTGACTTGAATAAAGCCTTTGAAAGCACCAGGAAATACGTTTATACTTAAAACAAGACCGACTTGATTTTGTGTCTTAATATAAGTTTATCACTCTCGGTTGAATCTGTCGTTTTTTGCGGCGTCTGTCGAGTTTTGTTGCAACTCCTATGAAGTGAGCTGGTACTTCAGGGTAGAGGTTTATGTCCATGACTGACTGGACTGATGTACTTTCCCAGTAACACATGACTGCACAGCCAGTAACACAATCCTGCCAGCAGGGTCACCCAGAGGGAGTGTTAACCAACCTTCAGATCGTTAATCTCATAGTTCAAACCAACCGAACCTCAACATTAGTTCTTGTTCTTTTATTTTTACTGTTGCTTGTAAGGAGTTATGGACGACTGAATTGACTCAGATTGCCGAGCAGCTCGTGGTCTGGACTTAGATCAGTTCAGACCAGGACTTGCAGGTTCGGGTGAGGACGGGAGAGGTGTGAATCAGGAGAGCAGGGACGGGGAGGCCTCTAGAATCTGGGCTATACTACGGCTTCACAAGACACTACAGGCCTGGGCTAGCTAGTTAGCATGCTAACTTCAGTAGATACCTCTGCAGATGTCTTTAATGTCCAAACCTTCTTCTTCACATTTAATTTTTTCATCATAATATTGCACACACAGTCAGTTTTTGATGTCATGATTGTTGTTTGTTAAAACTCAAGAGCCTCTTTGAGCTTTCAGATACACAGATTCCAGCGAGTCCTACCTCGACCAGGAAGGTAAACAGTTGCAAACCACTGGATCAATGGGGTCTTTGTGGCTCGGGTACAGTGCAGGTTACATCCCCTTGCAGTTGGAGACTTTTATCTCTGACTCAGTTTCACTCCCGCACAGGCCACAATGGAGGGGAAGCATAAGGCCCTCTTCTGAAACAAGCCACCCATTGTTTCTTTCCTCCTGTTACATTGAAATAAAATACCTAATTTTCTACGTGCACCAGCGGCTCTTGCTGGTCAGACTCTGCTGAACTCCACAGCTGGTATCCGCCCTCATTTCTAAGTGCCGACAAACGTAAGCAGGCAAAGTTGTTATGTTGAGTTAAGCATCCATTTCTGACTTCAGTAAGGTTGTCAGGCCAAAAAAGGAGAAACCCTCGGCACACAAAATAGATTCGTCTTTTCTCTTCTTTAATCAGAAACCTGCACATGTTGCTGTTACAGACAAAGTGACTGAAAACACATCTACACATTTGTAATAATGTTCATACATGTGCAGCCTTTTGCTGAAAATCAGATTGCGGAGTTGCAAAGTTACAAACTGTATCTCCACTACGAAGAAGGCTTTTTTTCTTTTATTAATAATGTTGTGTAAAATGATTCAATATCAGACACCATCTTAATGTTTCTTTAAAAAAAAAAAAAGCAGAAAATCAACAAGTAAAGTGAAAAATTGAAAAAACAGAAAAATTGCCATTAAAACAACACATCATGCATCAATAATTCACATCTGTGCCACCAAACAACCCTCTCACGAGCACAGATCTACTAACACTGTCATCATGTGCACCCACATGCTCATACGTAGTCCCTTCTTGTGTATCCGTTGACTGACATGGTCTTGACGGGTGTGTAGTTCACTCGGGGAGGCGCGGAGCCGCCACCACTCGGCGCTGTAGCTGCTGCCTGTGGGCAAGAGCAGCAGAGCAGGGCTCCCCCTAGGATGAGCAGGCAGGAGGCAGCCCATCCAAAGTACAGAGCATTCCCAAACTCCCTCTTGCCCGTCTCCTCCAGCATCGGGTCGTAAAAGCCGATGACGATGGCGTGCGCGGTCCACGACACGGCCACCAACAGCAGCAGTCCAGCCACCACGAAGGTGACTCCAGCTGAAACCACGAGCCGAGGTTTACTGCTCACATCTCGGCTACAGTTGGTGCACTTGGCACCGGCCACCGACAGCCCGATGCCCACAATGGACAGCACCATGGAGACGATGACCAGGGCACGGGCCGCCTGCAGGTCCATCGGCAGCCCCAGCATGGAGTCGTGCACTTTGCAGTGCATCTGGCCTGTGCTCTGCACCGAGCAGTTCATCCACAAGCCCTCCCAGATCACCTGGGAGATGACAATGTTCTGACCGATGTAGGCGGCCACCCGCCACATGGGCAGGCCGCAGGCCACCATTACCCCAAGCCAGCCGGCGACGGCCAGGATCATCCCGAGTATCTCCACGCCTGCAGAGTACATAGTTGGAGCTGGGGATGAAGAAGGAGCTGAGCAAGATTATCTTCCAGGGATAGAAGGCCCTCTGTGTCCGCAGGCTCAACCCTCCTGAGATGAAGGCGATATCGGATCCCGTTGGCTCAAAGTCCAGCGTAAGACTTTTAGTGGGAGAGAAAGTGAGAGGGAGAAACTGATTCTACCTTCTTTATACAGCTTAGACCACTGAAGGTGGAGTCTGCTTAAGGTGGCATCATGTTTACCTTCAAACTGCAGTTGTGGTCGTACGTTGATATTCTTTACGAAGCTGTGTTCCACTGGAGTTAGTGTCACATGGGACAAAACATTAAAAATGATTTCCAACAAAGAATTTGTCTATGCGGAGTCTTAGATCGAGGTAAACGTTATTAATACGTATAGATTCTGGGGGATAGTTTTAAATCCAAACCACATTCACACAGGAGCAGTTTGTGCACCGATCATTTCTGCACTCAGTTCTGATTTCACTGTGTAAAGGTGCTCGTATCTTCTGTTTTAAATCTTCTGAATTTGAGAATATATGTGTATCTGTACGTGTGACGTGTGACAACCTTGAAGAAAAGAAAACGCTGAATCACTATCTGAATGAGATCTCCACGCAGGGAAAACGAGCAACAATGACAGGCCTTGTTTTTTTTTTTGTTTTTTTTTGTTGGTCAGCTACATAATCCCTCCTTGGAGAAAAAATGAAAAAACACACACTGAGGTAACAAGCCTCCTTGTTCGTGGGTACGTTCCTTGAAAATGGAGCACGTATGGTTTAAAAGAAAAACTGAAAAATGCACCGAGAATGGTAGTTTATGACGTGACATGAGCAGATAATGCTCTTTTGAATCTCCACGGGACGAACGATGCAAACGCCAAACCATAAATACATACCTGGGACTTAATGGCAGGTCGTCTGCGTAACTAATCCCCTCAGTAAATACCCCCTTTGTAGAGTTTTTTTTAGGAACCTCATACAACACAGAGACCATTTTGTTTTCGGCCAAAACATTCTTTGTGAACACAAAAACCAGATCCTACATTTCTTGTTTCATTTTAATAACTTTTCTATCTGAAGCTGGAAACGCTCAACCGAGAATCTAAGCGAGGGAAATTAAAAGTGAGGCTCTTAAACATCATCGTGCTGCTCAGTGAATCAATCAAAGAATATCTTGTTGTTTCTGAAGACAACAGGGCCGTTGATGTTAGTCGAGCTCCGTGTCATTACAGGCTTTACTCTAATTCACAGAGGTCAGCGGGGGTCAGCGGTCGGGATCAATAACTCGTGGTGAACCCCCCTCCACTGATGCACATCCGTCCTCCCACACAAACACAGACACACACCTGATAGGAGCAAACAGGTGTTTTTTGGAGCGTTCTATAACTTTCCCGGTCTTTTGTTGCTCCCGTCTCAACTTGTCTGAACCATGTTGCAGCCATCGAATTCAGAATAAATTCGATCCGTCAAAAATTGTGTTTTATTCACGTTTCACACAGCGGCCTAACTTTATTTCTAAGAAGTTTGTACATCAGGAAGAAGAAGAAGAAGCTCTTTAAACATCAAAACAAAATGCTTTTTTCTGTCAGCTTGAATATATATTTCATTTTGAGTGACTGTTAAATCTTTTCTGTAGATATTATCAGTCTGATTATAATAGATCTTAACGGACAGTGTGACAAAGATGGTAGTTTTGGCATCATTAATCCCAACTTTGAGGTACTTGTACTTCACTTGAGTATTTCCATTTTACTTAGAAATTAGAATTTAAAGAAACAAAACACTGATTGTAATTATCAGAGAAATACTGAATATTACATCCAGGCTGATGATTGATCGACCAACAGACTACAGTTTAAATATACTTAAGTACATTTAACGTCAGATACTTTCAGACTTTTACTTCAGGAGTATTTGAATGGGTGACTTTCACTTTTACCAAAGTAATATTGTAATAAAATATCTTTATATTGGTTTGGTTAAAACTTTTGCTCAGATTAAAGATGGAGGTCAGAAACAATGCATATTATGACTTTGGCAACTTGATTCAAAACAAGCCTGTTGAGTTTGTGTGCATCAAACTGTAAATATATGTTTGTGCAGGCAGGGGGAGCCACTTTTACATTTGATGAGTGTTGTGCTGATTATATTTGGTTTAGGAGAAAGCACCTGTCAGTCTGTCTGGATCTGTGATTATTCAAATTGTCTTTTTCTTTGTTTCTGTTTCTATAACATCTTTTGTTTTTGTCTGTTCACCCAATGATTCATAATTCTTTTAATTCAAATGTCTCGCCCTGTGTACATCCCTCTGTATCTTGAGTTTGAAAAGCGCTCCATAAATAAAATGTTTTATTATTCTGTGAACAAAACGTTGCTGCTTCAACGGAAGGTTTCAAATGTTCTTTGTGTTTTCAACTCGCAGCTGGCAGCCGTCACCGTATCACGAGTTCTCAGTATTAGGCAGTTCCAAAGAAAAACATATTTATGTCTTGGTACAGCCAGGCTTTGATAGCACTGCACTTCTCTTTTGGTTTGCCAGTCAGATAAAACCAGATACAGCCTGAATCATAACATCATCGTAATATTCGGAGGAGGATGAGGCGTCGTCCCTGCGGGCATAATCTGTATTTTTAACCTTTATCAAGCAGCAGTGAGCTAAACAGGTCTTTTCACACCCTCTGGTGAGAAACCTGTTACCAAAACATCTCAAAACATACGAATACAAATCTAACAAAAAAAAATGATGCAAAAACTTGTGAATGATAAACTGCATCTTTTACACATTGCTTCACTTCAATCACGAGAGAATAAGGTGAAGAAAATGTCAATAACATCAGATGATGTGAAGACGATTGGCGCTTGGAGTCCAGACACCTTTTAGAGGCGGTGGCTGACGACTCTTCTGAGACTGGAAGCTGGAAACATATAACGATGTATTTACTCTGTAACCCTGAGACAAGATGTTTGTGTGGCTCCCGTGACTTTAGTTACAAAAACACACCGACAACATCACTCAGTCATTTTTCAAACAATAAGCCCAATGTTACTCAATGCGACGGAAAGAAAATGATTCACATTGCCGTGACGTCTTGACTTGCCAAGACACAAATCGCACTATTACAAAACGCAGACTTTTCACCAAAACGTAATGTATTATGCAACTTCGTGTCCGTGTAACATTTGACTTCTGCATTTTTTAGCTTCTGGGATCTTGATTTGCACCTTTAATCGCCTGAGTGTTGTTTGTGAAGGTTGATTTGTACTAAAAACTCAGGAACGGCATCATGAATTGTTCGATTAACTTTCCTTTAACAGAGTTTTGAACAACTTTCTGATGATTGTATGTGAAGCAGAGTCTTTTTTATTACAATGACATCACTAACATTTTAAATCAACCACATCCACTGAATGTCATGCTGTATATTTACTGAGAGCCATATGCACAGACGTGTTGTTCGATCGGTACACAATCGAAGATCTCCATAGATCTTTATCTCTGAATTACAGGCCCTTGTGTGTCGCAGGTGCAGCTTCTTGATTATAGCATATCCTGGATATATATACATGCAGAAACTTGCAGAGCACTTCGCTTAACATTCACCTGTCATGGGAACAAGAGCGGGTCAGACCGGTTTCCATCAGGTACTGTTGTCTGCTGTAGGTGGTTGTTTTTTCACAGCACGCTCTCCTTTATATGAAGAAATATGAGAATATTCAATTCAAACCTTTATGTATTCAGATGTTGTCGTTATTATGTGTGTTTCACCACCAATGTGTCTGAATAAAGAGAAAAGTACATTTTTAAAGCCCGTGCTGTGCAAGTTGTTCAATTACTTCAGAAAAAGGAAGCAAAAGTTGTTCCTTTTTCTTGCTCAGTGTCACAAATGTGTTTTGCTGACACACACGAGGAACTGAAAGTCCTCCCAAGCTAAAACACAAACTGTCGGTCGCTCCTTGTTTCACAACCAAAATGGCTTTTCTTCGGGACTTGCGCGGCAGCTGTCGCGTGCGGTTTGTATTGTTAATATTCTACAGATGCCGTCTACGCTACCTGCCGCCACACGTTTACCCGCAATTCTCCTCTTAAGACGAACAGACGACCTTTTACTGATGAGCGAGTCCAAGTCACCAACATGACAAAACAACCTCCCAGAACACAAAGAACAGAGAAAGTAACATTTTTGTTTGCTATGAAACATAATGCTACACTCTGGATGTCATTACGTATCAGATCATCTCCTGCAGACTCTTGAAAGCTACAGGTGGCCTGTTTGTGTCATGTGACGACGTGTCACGTCTGAACATGCGTGACTCACTGAGGAGATACTTGCTGTGCTTATTTTACCCACTGAAACTGTGACTGTGCCTCAGGGCTCGCTGCGGCGAAATCACCAAACACACACATACTTCCCACTCTGATGAAACTACTCGGCGCGCTTTTACCTCTTGAAAAACCAAAACAGTGTAACCAACGACGACTGTTGCATGTTATTATTATTAACGTGGTATAGTTTTGTATCTTAGACTGAAACTATTGTCTTTTGTTAAAATGGAGAATTCAAAAACACAAACTCACAACAGCTTTGAATACAACATTGGATCGGATGTCATATTGTCAATACGCAGGTTTCTCGATGAAAAGATATAAAAATGCATTCAGAGCTACTTTATTTGTGCATTTAAGAAACACGTTTCCCAGCGCCGGATAAATAAACTGAGAGTAATTCAAGAATCTGAAGGCGTATACTAAATTTTTTGCTTTACTCAACTTTCTCTGCTTAATTCAAGCAGTCCTGATGAAGCCACACACCAAAAACGACTCGATCATGCAATAAAGTTGCTCCGAAGCGAGGCCGTATCTTTGTGTCTGTGTTTTTTAAAAACATTCTTAAGCATGCAACATTTTAGGCAATGTGATGAGGGACGGTACGAGGTCAGAGGACGTGTTTATGGTGGAGAAAAAGTTGCATTATGTGGTATCAAAGTGATTTTCCACCTCAGACTTTTTCTCTTTTCCATACACCCTGAACGTGGCTGAACTTGTGCCATAAATATCGGCATAAATACATAAATATGTATAAATGTCTGAACTTAAGAATTGCGTAGAAGTGTCTCCGCGCTCCCGAGGATGATCAGTGCCGCAGCAGGTGACGTCCAAACAGAGTTGATTTATTAATCACTGAAGGGTAGAACAGACTCATAACTATAAACTAAACTATATCTCGTCCACTATATGGGGATAAAATAGGTCGATTCAGACTCCTGAACTTTTGTCTGCACTAGATGATGCCGGTTTAACTGAACAGGTCCAACCCTTCAGGTGAACCGGCGTGTCGACCTGAGTGACAGCCAGCGGCAGCCGTTACAGTGCAGTTTGGGCTTGCCTCCGACTACCTGTCGACACTTGTTGCTTCGGCTCCCTCCGGCACTTTCTCACGGCAGCTTTAATCGAACCTTTCATCTGCTGCTGCAAAATTTGCTCGGCTCCCTTTTGCGACGTCGCCTCGATGAGAATGTCTTCAGTTCCTTTACTCTCAAAACCACAAAGACTTATAAAAGAAACTGAACTTAACTTTTACTTTCAGTCTCTGATAGTAAAATGATTCTGCACATTCAGTACTTTTTTATATAGTTGCTAAAGTTGCAGCATGTGTTGTAACTACTGTGATATACTTCCAAAACATGACACACGTGATGGTGGCGTCTCTGAGGCCTATCAGGACTAATCTCACCCTGAAACCATCTCTCCTCAGATTCTTAATTGTGGAAATTCCTCTCTGCCTCCTTGTGTGTGGAACCCAATCTCCTTAGCCAGGCCGAAGTAGCTTTAATGATCTTACCTTGGATAAAATAGAGGCATTATGGTCCTAACGGTAGTTTTGGCTCTTAAACACTGCCTCCATTCATTTCTGAAACAATCTGATTCTCTCTCTACCTCTCTTTGCCCCCTCTCTCACTATTCCCTCTTTTTTTTTTTGCCTGTCAACTGGAATCACTTGGCAGAGTGTTGTCCATTTCCCCAACATCTCCCTCCTGCATGTCTTCTCACCGCTGAGGAAAACTATCGATAAATCGAGCGGGACCCCCCCGCCGACTGAGGAGCGCACATTTTATCTCCCAGAACAACCTGCAGGAGACGACGACGACCCTTCTGACATCACTGCAAGGTCGGCTCTTCTTCTCTCGCTCTTTTTCCGCCTTACGATGAATATTTTCTGTTCGTTAATAATCATATAAAATGCTTAATTGCAATTATTTCTAATAGAAACATTGTTAAAAAATATTGATTTTCTTGTTCTACTGATATATTTTCATGTTCATGGCCGGTTAAATCAGTTTGATCAGTGTTTAATGTAATATAGACTTGAGTTTTACATTTGGACAGTGGATGGGATACTGGGACTGACGAATACCAGAACAGTCGGAGCTTTTACACAACCAGTTGTCACTTTGTGGTTTAGATTTTGTCAAAGTCAGAAGTTTGTATCTGTCAAAGACAAGTTAAACGTGCCGTGTTTCCGTTTGTCACATGATGTTTTATTACATTCTGTAAACTACATACTCCTTAACCAAGAAATAAGGAAGCAAAGAAGGGAAGTGTGTTTATGCACTGAAATGCATATTCAGACACACAATCTTTTTAATCTGCACACAAGTTTTTCTGCCTTTGTCCCAAACTGAAGCTCGCACAGCCGAAAAGATCCGAGACGACGAGTTAAAGGTCAAACAGAAAAAAACATCGCGAGCAAATCCCACAAAAGTTGTATCTATTTATTAATTTCTAAAATGTTTTTTTTGAATAATGAGAGATGCAACTGTTTCATGAAAACCCTGAGACTGAGAAAATCTGTCTTTATTTCTGACAAAGTGCTGCTTTATAGACTGATCAGTACAATCTTCAGAAACATGTTGAGAACCGCTTGAATGAACGGACGTTTTTAAACCACGCTGCTCCTTTAAATTCCCTTTAAAACTCACATTTTGCACATGCAAGGTTTTCACCTGACAGCAGCAAAGACGCATTTTCATCGTCATCGCAGTAAATGACAGAAAACATGTAGGATGAAATAACAAGACTCATAATATGCTCCAGCAACTCTGAGGGTGTGGCTGATGGCATTTACTTGTTTTTTTTTTTAAGTCTACTCAACTGATCCCAGCACCTGTGAGTCACAGCGTGGCCATTCCACCTGTAACGATTAACTGACTGAGACAAAAACTGACATGATGACACACGCCCAGACGTCACAGCTCTGTGCGACAGTGTGCGTGTGTTTATGCGCCAAGCCCCTCCCGGGTCAGATCTATAAAAGACCCGCTCCAACCGTGCGTAAACATTCACCCTTTGGGATCTCCTGAGCAACACTTAACTGACTTCCAGAGACACGACTTTTGGATCTTTTTTTTCATTTGGACAACTGCGAGAATCTTTCTGAGGAGACATGGTGGCGGCTGGCTTACAGATGTTGGGCATCGCCCTCTGCATTATCGGATGGATTGGGACCATCGTCGTCTGCGCCCTGCCCCAGTGGAAAGTGACCGCCTTCATCGGCCAGAACATTGTGACAGCTCAAACGACTTGGGAAGGCATCTGGATGACCTGTGTGGTCCAGAGCACGGGCCAGATGCAGTGCAAGGTTTACGACTCCATGCTGGCTCTTTCCCGCGACCTCCAGGCTGCCCGCGCCCTCATCATCATCTCCATTCTGATCGGCATCCTTGGGGTCCTCCTGTCCATCGCGGGGGGCAAATGCACCAACTGCGTGGAGGATGAGAGCTCCAAAGCTAAAATCGGTGTGGCATCCGGTGTGATCTTCATCATTGCCGGTGTGATGTGCCTCATCCCCGTGAGCTGGACGGCAAACACCATCATCAGCAACTTCTACAACCCTCTTACAATGGGCTCCCAGAAAAAGGAGCTTGGGGCTGCACTCTTCATCGGCTGGGGGGCCGCAGGCCTCCTCATCATTGGTGGTGCACTCCTCTGCGCCAACTGCCCTCCCAAGGATAACTACTCTGCCAAGTACTCAGCTGCCCGTTCAGCTGGACCCAAGGACTACGTCTGAGGAGGGAAAGATGAATGACAGAGAGACTGAAAAGAGACTTTAATCAAACGCTTTACGGTCCGTGAAATTAATTCGTACTGCCGAAATGAGCATGGTTTGAATTTCACAGTGATTTTATTGAGATCACAGCTTGTTTTGACGCTTTCATGTTGAGTCACGGCGCTTCAGGATTTGATTCATCGCTGGCACGACAGAGAGACCTCGCACCACACCCTAACAGCTCTTTATGTGGACTGAGAGTCGAAGTGATTGAATCAATGAGAGTGCAACAAAAAAAAAAAAAAAAAAAGAAGAAGAAGAAGAAGAAGAAAAAGATACATAGAGATATCGGAGCAACATTTAACATGTCACTGAATTTGTATTACTTTTCATCCATTTTAGATATCATTTCATTTTGCTGTGTGAGTAAATTGTGACTGTCTGAATCTGTAAATAAAGATTTTTTTTTGTATCAACATCTAATTATCATGTTTGTGTTTTCTTTTAGAGTTTTTATAACGTATTAAATCAGCTTCATCTTAAGATAAAATGGAGGCTACAGGGGGGAAGACATGGGGCGTGGCACCGCCAGACACGACGGGTCAATAAGCTTCAGCGACTCTAACAACTTTATCAACAGACTGCTAACACAACCTTTACAGTTTAGCTGATTAATAACTTGATAAACAACTAAAAGCAACGATCAAAAGACAAAAAAGAAGTGTGAAAAACTATTTAACTGAATTGATACTTTATACTTTATAAAACATCACATGTTAAAAGCAACAAAAGACTCTCTAGAGTTTATGCACATCTTATACAAGGTTGTTAATAAATTAGTAAAAAGCTTCACATTAGATGAATTATGAGATGTTGTATTTTATATTTTTTTTAACAGGATGTATTCCTGATGACTGAGGACTCATCACCGGTGCAACACTGCCCCTTGCTGTAAACAAAGCAGCATGTCATGTGGTTCGTCTCACATCCGACCACTCGTGTTTTTGCCTATTGGTCCTGTTCAGATCGGAAACCTGAATCCATATTAGGCAAGACAAGACAAGACACGGCACGTTTATTTGTAAAGCACAATTCAGACACGAGGCAACTCAAAATACTTTACAGGGGCATAAAAATGACATTAAGTTGGAAGTCATCAAGGAACACAACGTTAAAACAAGTTAAGAAATTGGAAAATAGGCTAAAATAGAAAAAAAAAAAAGGTTTAAAGGAGATAAGACCAGATGGATGGTTCCTAACGTGGCAGCAGATCAGAAATGTATAACCCTGAAACCGGAACCATGGTTCTGCTTGTTATTTCAGGCGAGACGTGCACAATAAGAAAAAATTGATTTTCCACGTTCAGTTGAAGCACCTGCAGCGTAATTCAATCATTCAAGACAGCGACAAAGTGATGTAAGGGCGTTAAAGAACCGTAAATAACCTTATAAACATAAAAAACAATGTCTATCACAGCCTGCAGAGAGAAAGCGACACCTTGAAGCAACACTATGCAACTTTTTGTGTTGTTACAGTATCAGTCACTTGTTTCTGTGTAATCTAAACGAGGCTGTGATGAGTTGTGTTTGTCGTGAGCACCAACATTACCTCTGACAAATTGTTTTGGACCTGGAATTTGTATTAATCGCAATGATGTTGCACTCAGAAACTGTGGGCGCCACCAAATTGCACAAAATGCAGATTATAACATCTTTCTTTAACCTGCAGTTGCAATAACCAGTAATACGTCTCAGTGCAGGATGATAAATGTCATCCAAGAGCTTTAGAGTTTCAGCTGAAGCATTTTACTGTGAGTAAAGGAACAGTTCATCCAAAATGATCTAATCGCCTCCATACTGGTGGAAAGTCAGGTGAAGTTTTGTGGTCCTGGAGCTTCACAGCAGAACAGCTGAATGAGCCGAGCACTGAACAAACAAACACAAAAACAAATGGCTCTTTTTTAAATCAATGTGAAATCCCTTTTCTTTACGTTGTTTTGCTGTGAATCTCCAGAAATATTTGCTAGATAATGACTTTAAGGGTTTTATAAAGTTGTGAATTCAGAAGAACATCCTTTAAAAGTGTGTGCAATGTGTTGTGTTTGAAAACGATGTCAGTCGACAGCTTTTCTTTTGTTTGCGTCTGACCTTGAAGCTTTGGATTCTGGCAGGTCAGCGCGACTAAAGGTCAGCGGGTCTCTGTTTGTGTGTAAACTCCTTCCAGCCAATAGGAGCCGAGGTTTGTGGTATCACATACCCTCATGTCTGCGTTTCACCCTATAAATACCAGCTCACCTCACCCCACTCGTCTTTTTTCTTGGATTTCCACGTGTGAAGGGACGAAGCCGGGCAAAATGGTTTCTCAGGGGATCCAGATCATCGGTATATCGATGGCTGTGATTGGCTGGTTCATGGTCATCGTGGTGTGCGCGTTGCCCATGTGGAAGGTCACCGCTTTCATCGGAGCCAACATCATCACGGCTCAGACCATCTGGCAGGGCATGTGGATGAACTGCGTGGTGCAGAGTACGGGCCAGATGCAGTGTAAGGTGTACGACTCCATGCTGGCTCTGCCCCAAGACCTGCAGGCCGCTCGGGCCATGATCATCATCTCCATCCTGACTGGAGTCGTTGGAGTGATGCTGTCAATCGCTGGCGGGAAATGCACGAACTGCATCGAGGACGAGCGCTCCAAGTCGAAGGCCTGCATCCTGGCCGGAGTTCTGTTCATCGTCTCGGGTTTGCTCTGCCTCATCCCGGTCTCCTGGTCTGCCAACACCATCATCACCAACTTCTACAACCCGATAACTCTCAACGCCCAGAGGTACGAGTTAGGAGCGGCGCTGTACATCGGCTGGTCGGCCGCTGCCCTGCTGCTGCTGGGAGGGGGGCTCCTGTGTTGGAACTGCCCGCCCAAACATGAACACCCTCACTACGCGCCCAGATTCATACCCGTGAAGTCCACCTCCACGTCGAGAGAATACGTGTAAGACGATCAGTAAACGTGTCCGACCTGGAAATGTAAAGGAAATCGCAGCTTTCCTGAGATCTGATTGTGGTTAGCGAATGTGACCTTTCTCACAGCGGACATTTTGTCCTGTCCGGCAAGTTTGACCGGAAGCATAAACGCTGGCTTCATTCCATTTAGTTGTGCTGAGGTTGTTCAGGTTGGCTGACAGTCACAGCTGTGGACGAAAGCCTTCTCAGTTTAACTTAATGTTTTAAATCCATGTTGTTTTGTGGCTGTCTGATGAATAACTTGGATTAGTATTGTTATAATCAGGCTATTTGTCGGCTTCCTTCATGTATAACTTCTGCTTCATCACATTTTTTAATTACATCAACAAAAAGGGGTTTTGGTAATAGTTCTAAGTTTGTGCATTTGAATCTGTTCACACATCCTGCAGACACCACATGTATATTTCTGTGTTTCTGAATCTTGTGATGTTGCTGTAAATAAACAATATACTCACCGGATGATGACTGTTTACTTGCATGAAAAAAAGCATCAACATTTAATAGCATTATGGGGGATTAAAGAGGAGGGAAGAGGTGTTTAAATCAAGAGATGATCATTGCAGTTCACATACAGATTGCCAAAATCATCACTGAGGACTTCAACAACCTGATTTTGTTGGATGCTCAGCAGAGACTTTAGCCCACACATGCTTATAATTCTAAACACAAGTTAAAAAGTCAGTCTCTGGATTCTAGTGTGGAAATGGTTGCCGGCGCAGTATCACTGGGTTGGGTGTGTGAAAATGGAGCGTCTGTTTGTTTACCCAACAGCGGTATCTGCGGGATGTAGTACTTCTTTTTTTTTTCAAATGCAAAGTGACGTGAGCGGCTTCCCGTGTGTCATCACTCCAAACTTGATTGTTAGCGATGCTGAACAGATAAAGTCTCCTCCTCAGCTCAGCTGTTTTTTTTTGTATTAACTGGGTCACATCCTGTCTTCTGTCGCTGCACCGGCCACGTTAAGCTCTGCTGGCTGTTAATGCTTTTGATTACCTTTCAGACTGCCACAGTCGACATCAGCGGGCACAGCGAAGTCTTGTGTCTTATTTATGTGGCCTTTAAAGTAAATCTAACAAGCCCATATAGAGATACGTGATACTGGATTTTTGCAGATATGATCGTTTTGCACGTTTTCCATCTTATTGTACATAAAGTTTCTCCTTGTGTGATGGAATTAACATACGTGTATTATCCCCACTGTTATAGTGATCTGCACATTCACTGGGGAAAATAAGAAAACGAAAAGAAATCGTGCATGCAACCCTCTGCTGTGGTTGTATAGAGATACTGTGCTCTACAGCTAGAATTCAATGAGTCAACAGAAAACCTAAACACATTCAGCCTCCTTTGATCAAACCGATTGTCACAAAATCCCATGAAAAGCTCACAATTTCCTTCCATCCTTTCCTTAAAAGTTGTCTCAATGTGGTGGCAAATAAAACAGTGCAGCAGTCTTAAAAATGTGCATTTCCCTTATCCAAACAATAAAGACTCAAATTAAATATTGACATTGACTCCAAAGTGAAAAGAAATCATCTCATGTGGGGGTTCAATGTTGTATTAAATTGCCCCACCACTGCTCTGATTTTAATTTGGCACCACAAATTGCCTGTTTGTGAATAAAACAACTAGATATAATTGAATGATTTGCCATCTTTTACAGCCTGAACTGGTTTCAGGACCTTTGAGGCCGCTGAGTGGTTGTAACTCCAGCCAATAACCCCATCCTGACTGAGATCTGCATATGAAAGTGCGTTTTCCAAGAACAAAAACAAGGCATTGTTTAAATACTGAGTGCCACTCCTTCAGCTGTAGGAGAAGGAATCTTGTTTGGCCAGAAGAGCTCACCTGACAACGCGACGGCCCTCCTCCTGCACATTTTCCGACAAACAACAAGTGAGAGAGCTGCGTTATTCCGAGAGAGAACCAGACCTGAAACACTTCTCTCTCCTGCCGTGGACAAAGCCTCTTCAACATGGGGAGGATCGGCAAGGAAGTGGCAGGCCAGGTCATCAGCTTCATCGGATTTGTCGGGGTGGCAGTGACGTGCGGGATCCCCATGTGGAGGGTGACCTCCTTCATTGGAGCCAACATCGTGACGGGCCAAATAATATGGGACGGCCTGTGGATGAACTGTGTGATGCAGAGCACCGGGCAGATGCAGTGCAGGCTGAATGAGTCCGTCATCAGGCTGTCCAGGGATCTGCAAGCGGCCCGAGCCCTCGTCATCATCTCCCTCATCTTCGCCTTCATCGGCTTCGTCATCTCCTTCATCGGAGCCAAGTGCACCGGCTGCCTGAAGAAAGAATCGTCAAAGGCCAATGTGGTGATCGTGGGCGGCTGTCTCATCATTTTCGCTGCCATCCTGGAGCTGATCCCCGTCTGCTGGTCTGCAGCCATCACCATCACAGACTTCCAGAACCCTTTGACCATCGAGACACAGAGGAGGGAAATCGGCGCCTCCATCTACATCGGTTGGGGTTCTGCTGTATTTCTTCTGGTCGGTGGGATCATCCTAACCACATCCTGCCCTCCTCAACGACCCACATATGGATACCAAGGCTACCCAGCGGCGCCGATGTACCCTTACGCAGCGCCAGGGGCGAACCCGGCAGCGTACGGCCCCGTGTACGCTCCCCCGTCCAGCCGTCCATACACAGCCACTGGGACATACGTACCCAGCAAACCGTATGCAGCACCTCCTGGGGGATACATCTAAAAACTGAAACGACGCAAGAAAGATAAAGACTTTAAATTCTGGCAGACTGCTTTCAGGAACTTTGTATCCCATTAGCGTAAAATTGCACCAAAATGCACAGTGTATATCTAGAGGATGGTATGTATCCCAAAACATTCACGGGATTGGAAATGAATCGGCTAAAACAATCACTGTAAACTGTTTCTCTTCTGGATTGATGCTGTGCTCTTTTCTAGTAAATGAAGTCTCGAGACAAGAAGAATATTGTGAAAGTTGCATTGCTTTTCGAATAAATCAGTGTCGATGTATATTTATTTCCTCGTCATACAGAGCTGATTTTGTAAATAGTAAAGATTTGTGATGTGTCTGATTTCTGTAAATGCCACTTTATTTTTGAGATTATTCAAAAGATGTTCAATAAAAACGTTTGTACTTTATTCACTCGTGTGTTTGTGGAGTCATTATCACAATACTGTTGCTCTTTCATGGGTGCGTGAAGGTCTGAGAAAATAAATCTATAAGAAATATATCAAGGGACTTTTCCTTTTTTTTGATCTCTATGTTATTTCACTATGAACTCTGAGAAAGTTAGACTTGATAAACCCGTGAAAATAAAGCCAAAATAAAAATATAAAGCTTTTTTTGTATCGATCCAATCAACTGTGACATTACTAGAATAGTTTGGATTGTGATTAAACAGAAGTAAATGTATGACCACAGGGAAAAGGAAACATACATGACGGTTATTTCTTTAAACGTCTGGCATCCGGTGATACTCTTTTTTTAAACCTGAAACCAGTGACTGGACCTGATCTTCCTGTAACCTGTCAAATCAGAGGCCGGTCACTGAGAAAGTATTGTTTCGCTGTCGAATGTGGTGCCTCTTTACGGCCCTCATTAACATAGAGTCGTTTAAGACGGATGTTCATCTCATCGAAACTGCTCCGTCCACATACGAATAATGTCAAGAATCTGGTCGGGCGGGTAAAAGTACATCGGTTTCAGGTCAGAGGGAACCTGACTCCACCTTCACGAGAGGCGTCCTTATAACCAGACCAAGTGTGCCACAGCCTTTATTCAACTTTACAACCCGAGCTGAGCTGACCTGCTCCTGAAATCTTCAATTCAGATCTAAGTGACTCAACCAGACCTCGTCATGGTGTCAATGGGACGACAGATGCTGGGCTTCGTCCTGGCCGTCATCGGTTTTTTGGGGACCATCATCGTGTGCGCCCTGCCGATGTGGAGGGTCACGGCCTTCATCGGAGCCAACATCGTGACGGCGCAGGTCATCTGGGAAGGCTTGTGGATGAACTGTGTGACGCAGAGCACGGGCCAGATGCAGTGCAAGATCTACGATTCTCTGCTGGCCCTGCCCCAGGACCTCCAGGCCGCCAGAGCCCTCGTGGTCATCGCCATCATCGTCTCCGTCTTCGGCGTCATTGTGGGCATCGCAGGAGGCAAGTGCACCAACTTTGTGGAGGACGAGCGCTCCAAAGCCAAGGTGGCCGTCGCTGCTGGAGTCATCTTCATTTGCGCCGGCGTCCTCATCCTGATCCCCGTCTGCTGGTCTGCCCACAACATCATCAGGGACTTCTACAGCCCCATCCTGACCAACCCCCAGAGGAGAGAGCTGGGGGCTGCGCTTTACATCGGCTGGGGCACTGCTGCGCTTCTCCTCCTGGGTGGTGCCCTCCTCTGCAGCTCCTGCCCACCCAAAGATGGCCCAGAATATCCAGTCAAGTACTCCGGTGCCAGGTCAACAGCCACCAGCAGAGCCTACGTCTGAGAGGCCCACTCTCCTGAAAAAGACTGCACATGATTTTACTTTATTTTTCTGAGTGAATCCCCTTCGTTGTGAGTTTCTGATAGCCCCGTGCGCTGTGTCTTGACACAGAGCGAGGACGATTGTCTGAGAAATTCCAATTTCTCTGGAAGCGAGCGAGTGTTTCTTGTGGCAGAAGGACGTGGTGTGAAACTACAGCACATCACAATGGATGGACCGAGTTATCCCATTTTAAGCTTGTGTCAAACCGAATGTTTGAATGTATTGAAGAAAACTTGTACAGTACACTGATGCATTGTGAATATATGTATGATTGAATAGTAAAACCAAAAGGCTGCTTTTGTTTACTGACATCGCTGATTTTAATAAATTTATTTCATATATTATATTCTTTTGTCAAAGCGTTTATTTTCAGTTCGACTTTTATTGTGTTGTTTTTTCTGTGAATGGTTGTGGGTTTGAATTGACAGTCCAGAGCAACTTGTCAGACGAGTTCGGGGGTGAAGATGACTTTTAAAACGATCACAAAGTAAACTCAAACCAGGTCAGAGGTGTGACTGATCGCGAGCAAGACGTTTAAAATAACCCAGATGCAACGGCGACCGAATCTCTCCGTTTGATCACGTCGGAGGAGGAAATCGCAGGTGACCCAACTTCGCGTGCTGGCTGTGATTAAATCAGCACAGTGTGAATTTTAGGGAGGTCACAAACTAGAAACCGTGGCACAATACAGTGAAACTAACAAAAACACGCAGCAGATGATTGAATTCTTCATGCAGACGTTAAACTGGTTAAACCGGTTGTACGGTGTTGAGTGCCAGTCAGAGTTGGCTACAGTGTGTTGGTTTCAACACGTATCAAGAGCCGTACCCACACACACACACACACACACACACACACACACAGGATCAAAACGTTGTGCTACCTGAAAAGACTAAACACATATAAATTCAGACTTTGTGGCACATTTCAGTTCAGTGATCGTTCTTGTTTCCAGACGTCGCTTTAGATCAGATAAACAGCGACGAGGAGGTTCGAGGGCCGACTCAGTTTTACAGGATGAGGCTGCGATTATTCCACATTTATAAAAAGACCCAAAACTCTCAATACTAGAGACACGCAAGCAAATCTTTTCTTACTCGGTGATTAAATGTGGGTCACAAGCAGTTTTAGTCACTGGCTGTGAAATGACTCACTGATGTGTTTTAAAGGTTAATGGAGTTCAACAAAGACACAAACATGAAAGGCTAATTATGGAGATATAGAAGAGTTCAGGCTTTAGATTTAAGTTCAGGGTCTTCGCATACAGATGTGGTGAACTCGAGCATTTGAAGCCCACCTCACCGCCACTGCTGTTTTGTCCTGACATTTGGAAACTACACTATTTATTTTGTTTAGCTATAAACCGAACTAAATCACAGGAAAGGGAATTAGCATTTTTTGAGGAGTGAAGTCAGGATATTATATTATTTGTCTCATTAAAAATGTGGCTAAAAAGAAAACATTTAACTTCTCAAATAAGACTTTCCTCTCCAAATGCCCCAAAATGACATGTTTACATTCACTACAAAAGCCCTTCAGTGAACAAATTGATAATAACGTGTCCATCGTGAGTAAAGTAAGGAAGTCAGGTGATTTAAAGCTGCTCTGTTCTCATTTCCAAACAACAGTAAATGTTGTTTAGTCATCGCATGACCACGATGATTTCCAAACCTCATCCAAGAGTTTATCATCGTGAACATGGCGGTGAAGGTTAATAATTTAAACCAGGATTTTTTCGCCTAAAACTAACTGAGCTGCCAAAATCTCACTAAATCACAAAACACATTTATTTTTCAAATGTTTTTTTGTAAGCGTTGGAAAGCAAAAACTAACGATGTCATCCTGCAGACTTGTTCACAGATACTCGTGGTGACATCAAGGAAATAACCTGCGTTTCTTTCTATCATGTTCCTTATCGAAAACATGTCGTCAGCGCAGAATCACGGGGTGTGAACGGGTGTGAACACACCCTGCGCACGATCTGGTTTCACATTCCTATGTTGCCCTCTGCCATGCAAGAGTGAATCTACCTGGACCTGTTACATATATGAACGGATGTGTGATGTCAGAGTCAGACGGTGGAACAAATGAATCACAAGGGTGAACGATCAGAAAAGGACGAGTTTCAGTAAAAGTGAAACGTATTTTCATAAATGTTTTACCTGATAACACTTTAGTTTCTGCTTTTGTTTCTATACATATTAATCACTGAAAGCACTAAAAGCGTCTTTACATGGATAGTTCAGATTATTCTGTGTAATGTTTAAAGTTTCAGACAATAAAAGTAAAAGAATCCAAGCTATTTATTAGGTTAAATGCGCAGTGTGTAATCTAAACACGAGACATGAGCCGTGCGGGAGTTTATGGGTCTTTGTTAAATATTCGTCATCTTACACGACTCAGACAGAAATGTTTACGAACATTTAAAGGTTTATTCATGTTACGTTCAGCCACGTTTGCTGACTTCCTTCCTCTACCGGAAGTCATCACGACGGGCGACCAAGTGAAACGCAGCGTTTGATGTCTACACGTACGCATGTGACCGTTTTCTGTCACATTCATCCTTTTCCTCGTAAAAGAATACAAGCAAAACCTTGCGTAACACAATACTCGTCTCCATCCAGAGGAATAATTGAAACTCCGGCCTTTATTGTCCCTGCACACAAAGAATCCTGCGCGGCTGGTATTCTTTGGCAGGGCCTCTAATGCGTCTCTTGGTTTTCACGCCCTTCTATTCTTCACTCGTCGTCTGCTTCAGGTGCACATGAACACCTGGTCAGCTGTTAATATTCTCTCAGAGACGCTCAGGGAGAGAAGACGATGGCTTCCATGGGGATGCAGATGGCCGGCTGCGCCCTGGCTCTTTTCGGCTGGATCGGGGTGCTCGTTGCCTGCGGCTCGCCCATGTGGCGGGTCACTGCCTTCATCGGCAACAACATAGTGACATCGCAGACCATGTGGGAGGGCCTCTGGATGAGCTGCGTGGTCCAGAGCACAGGCCAGATGCAGTGTAAGGTGTACGACTCCATGCTGGCGCTGAGCACTGACCTCCAAGCCGCCCGAGCTCTGGTGGTGGTGTCCATCATCACGGGCGTCGCGGGGCTCCTCGTCGCTTTCGCCGGTGGAAAGTGCACCAACTTCATACCGGAGGAGAGGGCCAAGGCGAGGGCTTCGGTGGCAGCAGGTGTGGTGCTGATCATATGTGGATTCCTCTGTCTTATACCTGTTTCCTGGACCGCGAGCATCATCATCAGGAACTTCTACAACCCTCAGGTCATAGACGCGCAGAAAAGGGAACTCGGGGCCTCTCTTTACGTCGGCTGGGGGGCCGGGGGGTTGCTGATCTTGGGTGGAGCGCTTCTGTGTGCCAGCTGCCCCCCCAAAGAGGACGAGGCTCCTTCGGTGAAGTATCTCATAAACAAGGCCGGAGGAAACAGCAAAGTGGATTCATTCCGATCTTCTACACCGACGAAGACGTACATTTGACACCTCCAAAGGGACAAAGAGAAGTCTGGCTCGTGGCTTTCTGTGTTGTGGCTTGAAGTTGAGATAGCTGCTGTGGAATATGAAGGAAAAGGACATTTAACAGTCAACCGGCGATGAAGGAAATAAGCACTTTGTCTTTATAAGAGAATCACACTTTGGTTGTGTGAGTCTGAATATTGTTACTTTGGGTAATGGTCCTGTTTATGTGGTACATTGACATGTAAGAAACCTTTGTGTAACTGCACTGCGCATCGTTTTGTTCTTTTATATATGTAATTCTTTTTTTCACAATAAATAACCTTCTATTGTAAGTTTTTTTTCCTCTCACGCTTCTTGTTTATGTACATTTGAAAAATGCACCTGTGGCTATTCAAACCAAACGCTGAGCGAAAGAACCGGTTTGTCGAGTACTCGCCTGAGATCGCTATCCAGGGAGCAAACACGGTGACTCAGGGGCTGACGATCCTGCTGCCGGCTGATCTGTTTAGTAAAGAAAAACCTCCTTTAGATTGTTTTGTAAATCACTGTCAGTGTTTGTTGCATCAATACTTAAGAAAGGAAATGGATTTAAGTAATTGAAGGAGGGTTATCTAAATCTAATGACAAGTTTAAACTATTTAACTAAGCTAGATATTTGGATTTGAGTTGATTTAGAAAGATGGTTTTGATTTGAAGTGCTGATGTTGTTAGCTGACTGTAACGCCAATCTTTTGAGAGTATTTTTTTTCTCGTGTTACCTGTCGGTGGATCAGAGACAAGAAAAGGATCAAACGACTCAAAGTCTGAACAACTTGCAATGTTTAAAATGACACGATCCTCCACTAAATGTGTTACTTTCACATTTCTCTTCAGCTACTCTCTGTTCTGAAAACAACAAGAGTAACACACAGAACACGTATAATACAAAGACAACAGGACATTTACAGGGTCACAAGCTAATACACAAGTTAAAGTAATAAAGCTGTCATCTCAGGCATTAATGTCCTTTTAGCTTCGGTCAAGAAACAACATTTTGATGATCTATAACAACGATGAAATGTACATTTACTCAAGTGTTGTAAGTGCATGTTTGCATTTATGTTCCTTCACATGATCTACATACATGAATATAAAAACAACAGGAACATGATAGGAATCCTGGACGTCATACGCATGGTTTGTAACCGTCCTTTTCAACATAGATTACAACAATACATAGAAGCGTTTTCTGATCCCCAGCAGCAAAACCTCTAAGTTTGAGCCTTTTAAAACTGTTCCAACTCACAGAAACGGCAAATTTAGATTAACTGACTATCCAAAAACACAAACAGCTGTTTGAAAGTAAAGTTCAAACCTTGTCACTGGGTTTGTCTTTGGTGACACACTGCTCTCTAGTGGCTCTTTGCCTCCATGGCTACACATTCCTTAAATTTGTATCTAATGACTCCAATTACAGGAAACAACTTCAGCTTTATGGAAAACTTTGGGGTCACTGTCATCACTTCTTGGTTTATCTGTATGTGTTCTTATCATAGCCTGTGTTTCCATAGCTGACTTATTCCCTTGTTGAAATGAAAAAGCCACATGTTAACATTTCAGTTTTGTGTTAATCAATGAAAGGTATCACAGAGCAACATATTTAACATGTCAGGATGTGATAACAGGAAGATAACATCAGTCCCTTCTGATTAAAACTGAAATGTTCTGTTCCTCTGCTCCCTCTGCGTCTCTCAGAGTCTTCACTGTGCCCCATGGCTCTGCAGGAGCTGGGTATCAGCCTCTCCATGATCGGCTTCGCCGGGACCATCCTGATCTGCGCTCTGCCCATGTGGAAGGTGACCGCGTTCATCGGCACCCACCTGGTGGTCATGCAGGTGTTCTGGGAGGGTCTGTGGATGACCTGCGTCAGCGAGTACACGGGTCAGATGCAGTGTAAGCTCTACGACGCTCTGCTGGACCTGTCGCCGGACCTCCAGGCCGCTCGAGGCCTCATCTGCATCGGCCTGGTGCTGGGATGTTTGGGATTCCTCATCTTCCTCCTGGGAGCACGCTGCACCAACTGCCTGAGCCACCCGAGGATCAAGGCTCGCCTGGTGATGAGTTCGGGGGCCACCTTCTGTCTGGGAGCCCTGACCACTATAGTTTCTGTTTCCTGGACGGCCAACTCCATCATCAGCGACTTTCACAACCCACGAGTCCCCGAGGTGCTGAAGAGGGAGCTCGGAGCGGCCATTTATATAGGCTTTGTAACCTCCGGGCTGCTGTTCTTAGGAGGAGCCATTCTGTGCACAAGCTGCCCCCCACAGAGGGCCAGGTTCCCCTCCAGTGGGTACACACTAGCCAGGACACCCACACACAGCAGCTACGCCATCAAGAACTACGTGTGACAGATCAGTGAGCGTGTTTCAGCGCTGAAGACGCATCACAAACAAGTTACCACTTCAGGATTAAAGGTTTGAACTGTGTGATAGAAGCAAATATCCGTATATAGATACACTGATGAGCCATGACTAACAGGTGAAGTGAATAACGTTGATCTTGTGGCAATGCGATGTCCTCCGAGGAAACGCCAGGTTCTGGTGTCATGTGGATGACATGCACCACCCACCCAAACACTGTTGCAGACCATGTACACCCCCTCATGGCCACGGCACCACCCAGTGTCACTGTTTCCTGACAAACTGCAGGAAGGAACGTGACATTTCCATGTGTTAAGTCTTTTAAGTTCATAGCTGTAAATTTGTCGACCTCTCTGCCCGCCCAGAGTTACTCTGAGGTCGTGTTCAGATTCACGAGCTTCTGTGTGCGGAGGATCCTCTTCCCCTCCCTGAACCGTATCTCATCCGTAGTGAAGAGGAGGAACAGCTGGAGCGATCAGGTCACATTCCTGGTCTTCTAGCATCTTCACTCGATCTCATACGAGAGACGCACCAGCTCCATGATAGACAAACTCCAAATGCTCCCATCCACTCCACATCTCATGATGCTTAATCTAATTGGGATCTGGGCAGTCTGGATGTCAGGTCGATGCCTTGAGCTCTCCGTCATGTTCCTTGGTGTCAGGTTGGCTGGAACATGTCAAGTGGCAACATTTAATTTGAACTAGATGATCAATAATATTCACTTCACCTGTTGGCTTCTTTTTAATGTTTTAGCTTTTCGGTGTACCTGTATGTGTCCAATCACATACGAATGTACGCAGTTAATTCATGTGTGAAAATGTAGATTTGTCCAGTTCACACGACATTATTTTCTTTTCACGTGTAAAAGTTTTTATACATTTTTATAAGGGCTGACACGTAGATTTGACTATTATCAATACAGTAGCCTGAATGAAACCAGCCATCTACAGAAGTTTGTCAATGTGGTTTTCCTGAAACGTGCAGCTGAATTATTAGATCTTTTTATGGGGAACATTTCAATGATTAATTAACTTTTAAAATAGCTGCAATCTGTCTTTTTTTTTGGTTTTATGAAGACTGACTTTGCTGCCAGCTCCTTTCACAAAGATTTGATTTGTACTCATGTAGCTGACTGTGCATGCATTTTAACTAGTTAATCATGTTTTAGTTAGTATTTTTTTTAGTGAAATGAAGCTTGTGTGTTTGTGTTTTGTGTCTCAGAATGCTAAATAAACTCTGCAGAGTCAACATGTGCCACTTGAGTCAGTATTCTGCCGTATGGAAGGTGTCGTTGTTGTTCTCCACCCAGTAGCTCCCCTGAGGGAGTCCGACACACTGCTACTGTAACACAGATCCAAACAGAGTAATAAAAAGTAAGATCTCCTGGCTCTTTAATTCAAGTTCCCTCAGAAACATGACACAGTGGCCGAGGAATCAGACAACAGTGGATCCTTTGTTGTCCCCTCGCTGCAGAAACTGGGAGAAAGGGATTGTTTTGAAACCATGGCAGAGCAAACAGAGGGATTTCCCTCCTCCACCCAGGGCCTTCTTCTTCTTCTTCCCATGAATACCAGAGAACTGGTTTCCCCTTTCTGAGCAGACATGCAAAACATACACACACACACACCTATTCACACACACACACACACACACACCCACCCACACACACGTTATTATCTCTCCCTCACTCATGCACACTCTAGTTAAAAAAACACCCCACCCCGCTCTGTTGCCAGCTGTTTCTGGTTAGGCCTGCAGTGAAGAGGAGGAGCAGGCAGGCCGGCCGGAGTCATGGAACGGCAGCTGGAGCTCGCCGCCCTC
>OMLP01003262.1:8038-37330 GCA_900302685.1 Spondyliosoma cantharus | reverse complement strand
ATTTTTCTTTTGTTTTTAATTAAAAAACAAAATTAATTTCTATTAGGCAATCATTCATCCAATGATTAGCCACTATGGAAAAGGCACTGTCTATATACATCATGGTGTTTCTATTTAAAATATCATATTCTCATATACAAATACCTCCAGGTTTTGCATGTCTTTCTGTGCCTTCAGGCTTTAGGATATGGAGTGCTTCTTTACAAGAACTACAAAAACATCCAGCAGAAACATTGAAGTAATGAATCCAGAACTATCCGTCATCTCGGTCTTGTTTCCATTCCTCCACTCTGATTAATATTCTGCTCACTTCAGCTAAGAAACACACCCAGTAACCTCCACTCAGAATACACTTTTCAAACACCAACAAGCCCAACTAGCTGGCTGCATTAGAGAAAGCTATATTACAAGTGACTCTGACCACAGGTTAGCAGCTAACTAGTAAATAAAATGCTAAAAATGTGCTTGAACACAATGAAGCCAGGTCAGGATAAATGTTTTAGGGAGAAACCTGTAATTTTCTACTGAGAGAGCCAGTCCTGAAATCACTTCATGTTTTCGGGGCTAGCTGCTAAACTACTAGCCTAAATCTACAAATGACTGCTCTCTAAAAAAACCACATTTTTTCTCTCTGTGTCCTGCTATAGACCATCGTTATCATCATAAGGTGTCCAACCAACAACTGACATGATGATGGTCAGTGAAATTCTAGTCAGAGGGATATCATGCCATATTTAAAGGAAAAACAACACATTTGACAGCCTATTAGCTACCATTACCCCAAATTCCACCAGATCCGTATTCGGTCCGTCTCCGATCCGCCACGGCAGCGGCAGTCTGGCCCCTTCTGTAGCAGATACGCCAGTCTTCTACTTCTGCCAGATGACATAGCACAGCGTGTCAATTCACCTGAATTCAGCACAGAGCAGACAGGAAGTCAGACACCGAAACAACAAGATAACATCCAGTTAATTTTCACAATAATCGTGAATAATCCGTGAAGACACCAGCACAAAAATCTAAAAAATTAGACAAATCCAAGCACTTCTTCTAATCCTTTGGTTGGGAACACTAACCATGTGGCTGTTTGTTGTTCGCGGGGAATCCTTGGTCCCCGGCAATGCTGCACTCTAAACGTAGTCAGTGCAGGTTGACGGACAATGAAGCGCAGAGCAAAATCATAGCGGAGCCATCCCACAATGTACATGCAACCAGTGGAATTCAGGTTAGACAACAGCTAACGATAGCATTCAACCACTTCCTAGCTAATGGTACTAATGGTTTGATCACATATAGCGTTCTGTCACTTTCCCATTGCATCGTGTCACACCACTGCATCAGACAATAATTTTAGCGAGGAAATTGTCGATTGCTAATGTTAGCTGTTGTCAAATGGTACATAAGCAGTCATCAAATGTGTTGTTTTACCTTGAAATACAGCAGGTTATCACTACCCACTGTCTTTTCAGTTGCTGTTTCCGCCATTTTCTGAACTAGCCACTCCAATCCGACTCAACCTCACTCCGTGAACTTACAAAGGACCTGGTCCTTGATGTTTTGCTGAACAAAACACACACAAAAAAATAAATATGAAATCAATAAACAGTGTTCCAACATTTATTTAAGTTGAATGATCATCTATGTCATGACAGTGAAAACCATGAGCTGGATGCTTAATGATTTCTGTAGTTACACTTGCCATTGAGATTGTTAAGGAGGTTTTCGTAGTTATGGAACAGATCTGTATTTAGGTCTGTATGGCTGTCATATTTTATCTCCATCACATACAGTTCGGGAACATGGTGTCTAATTGTTAATGAATGTGAGTAACACGGAGGCAGCCAGTTTAAAAAAAAGTTTCCCACACAGGTAGATGTGATTGGACCATTTCTAGAACAACCTGGGCCTCATATGTATATGTGTAAAATGTGCCTCACTGCTGATTCCAAAGTGGGACATGCACATTTAGAAAAAAATGCTAAAAAAGATATTATTCATTTTGATGTGGTGAACTACTTAGTAGTGACATGGAAATGTGGTCCAACTTCACGTTCATTAGGGAGTCGACATGGCAGATGCCGCATCCTCTCTGGCCTTCGCCCGATTAGGACAGCTGAGTCCGTGGTGTAAAACGGGACACAGGGGAACATTGTTACTCAGCTGCTGACTAAGGTCTAAGCAGTTTTAGAAGACACATTAATTCAGACTCCTTCAGCTGTAGTTCATGAGGAGGTGAGTACATTTATAATGAAATGCTTTCTTTTTAATTAACCGTACAAACTGTGTGTCAGAATGCCTTTGTTTCCGGACGCTATATCTTATAAAGTCCTGTTTTGTCACAGAAAATGGAAGCCAGGCAACATAGACCCTAACACTTTTTTCTGCTTTGCCAAACTAATTTTCTGGCATTTGATGACAAAAGGATCAATTTGTTTGTGAAAACTGACTCGACGCTGCCAGCAAGGTGCTTTCTCAGGGGCAGTGAAGAAGGATATGGCTCCCGATAATAAAGGTAGTCCTCCTCTCGTTAAAACGACCTCTCTCTATACTGGAAGGAAGGAGGCAGACTTCCTAGAAGTTGGGGCTGAGGGGAGGCATTAAAATCAGTCACCAGACTCACACGACTGTTTCCGAGCTCCTTCATTTTTTTCCCCCCTCTTCTCTCTCCACTACCATCACCATCTTCCATCTCTCCATCCTTCCCACTCTCTGGCCTGCTCACAGTCCCGCTCGCCTTCTTCCTGTGAAAATAGTAGCAAGACCATCCTCCTACACACTCCTTCACACATACATATGTTTTTGGAGAAAGAAAAGAGGAGGAGGAGGCAGAAGAAATAAATTAAAATAAAGGACAGGGAGAGTTTTAGTGTTACGTGTCTGCACAGCTCCATACAGTTTTACTGATTCACAGCGCCCGTCAAACAAGTCACGCGTTAGGTTTCTTTTCGTCTCGCCTTTTGATGATGTCGAACGGCTGTAGGTGGCTTTCGTTTCATTGTCTGTTCAGTCATAGTGGCTATTGCTGGTGCCAGTTTTTCTTTTATGTTATTTATGTTATTGGTTCCAAACAAACCAAAAAATGGAAACATAGCACTACCCGCACACTCAGCTCTGAGGCACGAAGCCCTTCTCAATAGATGTCATCGGAGAGATGTTGAATTAAAAAGATCAGCCCTTGGTGAAATCAAAGATATGTTTTAGGTTGAAGTAATATGCAAGTATGAGGTTGTTCACAAAAAGTTAACTTGAGATTCTATTGAAAATGTGGAAAACGCTAGAATGTAAACGATACATTGCTCAGAGGATAGACTTTCACAGATACATTCATTTTGCAGGCTGATCAGTATCAGGAAACTCCAAAGGTATCTGTCACTGACAAGAGAATTTTTAACAAATACTGTATGTCTCAAATATTCATGCATTCTTCTTCCTTGTCAAGAACTGGTGCCGACCCATGATGCAACTTGACTGCAGGCAGCTTCAGTTCTGAGATTATGGTGTGTTATGCTAGTATCGGCTAACACAACCTTGGGCCTTGGCTTTATAACTCTACGTCAACAAGTCCTTTTTCCATGGCGTCAGAGCTCAAAAGATGTCATTTACAAGGTTCTAAGAGCTTTTTTCTGCATTGTTCGTGTTCATACAGCAACATTCAGTCCAACGTTTTATACAAATGCCAAGCTGTTCACTCATTGATCAGAAACATTACCAGGACGATTCACCTCAAATGTTGTTTCTACGTTCTGTTTTTTCTCTTCTTTATTAGCATTGGCAGTATGTATTGCAAATTGTTTTTTTTGTTTTTTTATAATTTTTATGTGGCTAATATACCAGTGTTAAATCAGATCTTTCAGTTTTAATGCCAAGAGACCACAGATTATAAACCTATTGAAAAATGTTTTTTGATAGTTCTGATGCAGGATAAAGGCTCATCATCCAATTATAAGATCACAATAAAATCCAGTTGATGATGACTCAGCTCCAAAACCTTTGAAGGTTTTAGCATTCAGAACATGAACGCCATGAAGAGACATGAAGAGACATGGCTCCCCGGAGTAATTCATGTCACTGAAAAAGCCAGCATAACTTCACTACTATGCTGCAGACGAGGAACTGCAGTTAAATGAATAATAAGACATCTTTCTGTCAAGTATGTACAATTATTAGCAAAGCTCTTTTTTGGGGCCATCATTATCATCCCAGTCAATTTCTAACTGGCACAACAAGCAGCTAAAAACTTGACTCTGTGTGGTAACTTGAGCTTAAATGATTCAGTAAATTATTCATGCTTCAACAAATTCCCATTAAATTGCATGAATGTAGTGCCTGAATCATAACCTGAGTCGCTGGCTTCAATGCCAAAAAGTGAAAAAATTCCAGTTAGTTAAATGCATTAAACCTCATTGTATTCTGAAAGAAGAATGAGCCATAGAGACGCTGTATTGTATGCACAAAGTGTAGTAAACATCTGAATGATGATCCCACAGATTGTTATTCTTCTTTGTTTAAGAAATATGATAATTTGTTGTCAATGCTTTGGTTTTAGACTCTGTTAAGTCACTCTGAAGTGATGGTTTACTGAACTCAACACATGACTTCATAGCTCGCACTTTTCCAACACTCATTCTCAGTATAATAGTGCATAAAGGCACGCGATTTACAAATGCAATCAGCTCCTCGTTGCACTTTAAAATTGATTTTCATTTTAAATTGATGGAATTGACCCTGGACCTGGTGAAGACAGACACTGACTCGATGATGTAAGCGGGGTCCAAACAGCAATCAGTCAGTGTCTATCTCAATCAGACCATATCCTGCCTGCACGCTGACTCCAGGAACTTCTCCTTTCAACTTATCTCTTTCACTTCCCCTTGTCTGCCTGCCAGACTGGAAGAAAGAGCAGTGGACTGGGCAAATGCCTCGGCCTCTACAGGGTATTCTGACGTAGAGTACACAAACACACGGGCACGCACACACACACACACACACACAAGCACACACATGCAGAGCCACACCGTTTTTGTTTGGAAACGGTTTCATCTTCGGCCTATTATTTACAGTCTGCTGGTGACAGCTCACTAAACTGTACACGGATCTGGAGCGTGTGTGTGTGTGTGTGTGTGTGTGTGTGTGCGTACGTGTGTGTGATGGGGCACTCAGCACCGAGGCTCTTAGTATTGATGTCGGCTTTCTATCTCCTTGTACACCAGAGACTGGGGAAAGTGCTCTTGGTTAAACATCCCCTCACAAACATGCAGAGCTGTGCATATGTATACATGTGGTTGTAAAACCTGTTGAATTCCTGTTGAAGATTATGTCCTAACAGTATTAGATTTCACAGACATTAGAAGTATGTAGCTTGTGAAAATTAGAATACTTGCTACAGCTTACACACAGTGAGAAGCCAATAGAACTGGCACATTTTGTAAGCACAGTGCTTCTCCTCTAGCTGCACCACAAAGGCTTGAAACATGCTGCCCAACATATCTGCAGATTTCTCACTTCTGTTTGTCTTTTGCCCTGTATGTACTTTTAGCCATTTCTCAACTTAAGAGGCTGCAATTTATGTAATTATCTCGTTTTTCTTTCCCCTTTGAAGCCCTGTCTTCCCACTCTATGTCAAGTAATGATAGTGTAATAGAAATGTATTAAACCACTCATGACTCCAGTGTGGAGATGTTCAAGGCTAGCAACTTGTTCAGAAGCAACGCAGCGGTTATTAATTAAGGAGGGTGCATCTTGCTTCTCTTTGAGTGGTAATGGATTTCCAGCTGAATTAATTTCAGTTGTCAAACATTGAATGAAGACAGTGTATCTCACTCATCTTGTGAAAATGGCAACGATTTCTTCAGTTAAGTTTTTATTTGTGCATCTCAAGTTTATTTTTCATTTGTCAAAGCTCACAAAGAAAGAATGATAGAAGTTTTAATGAGAATGTTTATGAAAGCCCCTTTGTTATATCATCACTTTAGATGTTCTCACTTCCAACTCAACAAATTCGGCAGCTTGGCCAGTGCCCGACAGCACTTTGAACTGTGACGGTCTACCTACACCTCTAGCATCAGTTTTACAAATGAAGGGCTCCATGTTCAAATTAATTATTAATACGTTGTATGCGATGTCCAGTTAGACTGTCAAAGTAAAGCATGCTGACAAAAAGTTAGTATTACAGATAATGTAGTACATGCTATGACTTTTGGGATGTTATTAAGGTTGTCAAACTGTCGAGGTTTAATTAAATACTTGGTTAGGGTTAGGCACCAAATCTAGTTGGATAGGTTTAGGAAAATATCATACTTTAGGTTAAAATAACTTTTTAACAGACATTCAGTCTTGTAACATAGGTGCAGGTGTCAGTAGACATACAGTTGCTACTGCTGTAGCTGCGTTATTTTAGATCATACTACCTTGTTCGGCATGACCTGCCTTACTCTGCCTGTGATCATAAGCTTTAGATAGCTTCTTTGGGGACCAGTTCACATGCATGGACACCTCCTTATTTTATTTCAAATGTATGTATATGTATGTGAATAAAATCATTCATTCATTCATTCATTCATTCATTCATTCATTGGCTACATCCTGCCCATTAAATAATAACCATTCAGACATGCTCACACAATACAGCGAGCAATTTGGGGTTCAGTATCTTGCCCAAGGTCAAACAACATGTAGACTGCAGGGTCTGGGAATCAAACCACCATACCTCCTGAGCCATAGCCACCTAGTGTGTAAGAGTACAATATGACAATCTCACACATTTACACACATTTTCCTGTTGATCCAATAATAAACATCATGTGCCACCCAAACATGCTACTTCATGGCATCTGCCAACACAAGTAGATTTGTAAAAAAGCTGACACCCTTCACAGAGATGTGTGCCACCCCCAAATATTGAGGTATGATTAGATGATGGCCATGCTGAATGCAAATACACACTGTCACTTTAAGGCTCATGCAGCCTGTTCTGCCAGGATCTGGGCTATAATGTAGAATATAAATCTGCTTAATTAATATTATGTAACGTTCTATCCATTTGATTTCTATCACTGACTTAATGTTAAAGAGCTCTTTGGTCATCTTTCTACACCATCTCCATTAGTCCAGCATCAGAGAGCACACTATATTTGCCTCTTCTGACTGTTGCAGCCAATTAGAAATTGGCCTTCAATCTTGGCTCAGTGTCACTGTCAGTCAGTAGTGTATTTCAATGTAACTCAGGGCAGTGCAGGCAATTAGTTAGATTCAAGCTTTTATGTATCATTTATTTTATATTTTATTTTATTTTTCTCCAAACCAAGTACAGAATTTATTGAAGAAAACATGTTGATTGTAGAGAGTGTTTTCTCTTTCTCCATTTCCCTTTCTCCAAGTGATCATTGTTTCTATTGACGACCAGAGTGAGTTTCAGTACGTCAATAAGATGTCCAGTAAGAACTCCTCTATCGATTCTGCAGCCTGGATGAGAGGGTTGCTGAACAAGCAAAAGGATGGAGGGAAGCAGGAGACAGAGAGAGAAAGAGACAGGAGGACAGTTTGAGGCTGACGAGGCTTATTGCATGACTTCTCTGAAGAGAATAGCAGTCGAGTAATAACGTCCTTCCCTCTCGTTCTCTATCCTTGTCCTTCCCTTCTGTTTTTACTTTTGGAGGGGGAACCCTGACCTGATGAAGTATATGAAAGGTCATCGTGGATTTTGCCTTTTACACTGTCCTTTCATTAATGTAAATGAGGACAAAGGAGAAGAAGTGGTGAAGGGACAAACACAAGAGAAGGGAGGAGATAGGATTTGAAGGTGGAGGCTTCTTGCCTCTGGAATCATTGTGTTTTTAAGTTGTGTTCAGTATCACAATGATAGCTGTCTTTACAGCAATGAGTAAGGGTGAACCGGTAACACATACATTATATTTGGCATACTTTTTTATATTGCAAGTTTGCCAAAATGTTAACAAATATAAGTTAACTGGTCTCCAGTTGTAGGTTAAAGCAACATTGTGTAACTTTCTGTAGAAATGTATTTGATTGTTGAATCTCTTTTCATCCATCATCTGTGACCACTTATCCTTTCCGGGGTCGTGGGGGGCAGGAGTCCATCTAAGGTCTCATTTCCAGATCGCCAAATACCAATCAACCCAAAGCATCGGTATTTGACGATCTGGGAATGAGATTCAACAATCAATCTTTCAAACATGATTATCCCTAAAATAGAAGAAATAAAAGGAAAATAATTTGCAGTGACAAAAAAACAAGAAGTGATAAAGTGCCCTTCAAACGGGTGCCCCACCGCATACAGCGGGTACCCTTTTTTTTGCCCCTGACCCTCAATATCCTGAGTCTGCCACTGCACTCTCTCAATCCTATCCAGTTCATATACAGAAATTTGCAGTGAGATTAAAAGCAGTGTGCATACGGGCGAAAAACACATTTTTAATGGGCTGTGGGGACAGAGTTGTCTCTCTCTCAGAGTTTAATCTCTGGGGACCAAGTGTCAGACTTTGAAAGGGTTAAATTATGACTATACAGGTAAATGTCTGCTCTCATTCTGTAGCTGAAATTTAAGGATGGCTGACTAAAATTTAAAAATGAAAACAAAGTGATTACAATCATCTCCAGTGTCTCAGTAAAACCACAGTGCTGTGTACTAAAATATGCAGCTGTGGTAGGCTTTGTGTGACGATTATAACCAAGACATCTTTTCCATACATTGCACTTAGAGACTGCATTACTGTACTGAATGTGTGCCTTGTTAGTCCTGCATGAATTCAAATTTTAGTAAGGAACAATTTAGTTGTTCATAGTCTCGCCGTCTGGTCTTGTTTTCTTTATCCTTCCTCACACCCACCTCTCGCTCTCTGAGGTCTTTATACTAAAGTGGCCACTGAATGAAGTATATTCACAAAAATCTGAACTTACAGGGCTACAAACTTGTGTATATCTACTTCTCATTGTGTATATATAAGTGTTAAGTGTATGTGTGTGAAGAGTGCTGGATGCGCAGGATCTATTTATTATTTACTCGCTCCCACTCACTGGCCCTCGACAGTAATGTGAGTGCGCAGTCAGACAAAATTGTGTGCAGGGTGAATTCATGACGCTGCTGCCGGAGAAATGTTACTGTCCATTATGTATCAATTTTCTGTCTGTTTATTTTGTGTGATGTATTTCATGTAAAGCGCGTTGTGTCTCACGTCTGCAGAATGCCTCTGCGCCCTGGGAGGCTGAGGCAAATCATCAGTAATGTATTATGGATGCCAGGAATTTAGCACCACAGGAAGCGTTCACCAGACTTTCGACAGCATTTCTGAACATAACGTCTGATTAACTCAGATACGGTGGTGTCCAAATGTAAGAGACACACCACGGTGTAGACAATCTGTCTTTATTCAGCGGTTTTCATATAGCTACTGCAGAGAACTGTTAAATAGTTCAATTTGCTAGTTCTCTCAAAGTGGACATTTCCAGCAACACTAGCCAGGGAGTGCCCTTCCTCTGGAGCTTTCTTCAGCTGGTCAGGGATCAAGTGTACAGCTTTTGAAAACACCTGAAGGTTGTTACCAATAACAATGAAGCGAAGAATGACAGGGAAGGTTGCCTGTGAGCACATTCAAGCATCAGTGTCGGGGGAAGAATCTTACACCATCTCCAATCATTCCTCATTTAAAATGAAAAGATGGAGGGGCTTAGTCCACCCTTGACCTCTGTGGTAAGACCAGCTGACTCTCTCCTTTGTAAAAATGCAATACAAGAGCTCGACTAGACATATTCTATATTAGTTACCCGATGAATAGCCAGTAACAGACAAATTATATTTTGTATAGAACACCATTCTGTGATTTCGGCTTCAGTGGGTGTATGTTTCTGAGATTAAGGCATCTGGAGCAAAAGGCAGATGGTCCATGTCCTCCAGAAGACACACAGAAGTGCTTTCTGATCTGATTTGTCAGAGTTAGATCATTTACAGAGCCTTTCAGAGCCGTGACAAATCACTGTTAGAAAATGTAATACATCTTATAGGTTTGGTTACGTTTAGACACTTAGGTCTATGGAGACATCATGATTTGGGTAAACATAAGTATTCTGAAGGTTAAGGGAATGTTGTTTGGGTTAACATTAGGGCTGCGAAATAAGGCCTTAAAATAATGTGGCGACATTTCTCAATATTTTTAAATCTCTTCAAAAGCACTTTATAATGCTTCAAATAAATGAAATCCATTACAAAATATTTTAACCTTGATTTTGATATTGCAACAATGTTGTATGGATGATATGGGTGTCCTCACAAAATATTAACACCAGGAGAATCTGATAAATAATCATTGGTCTGGTAAGTCTGGTAAGCTAACATCACTGAACATTTATGCCTTAACAACATCCACGATATGAGACAGTATAGGGTGTCACATCACATTAACAATAAAATATTTTGCCCAGCCTTAGTAAACATGACCACTTTGTTAAGGTTAGGGGATGGATTTAATGTTGACCCACAGTCGGAAACAGAAAGCACAGCAGTTTCCAGTTATAGTCTGACATTTTTGGGGCGGGATATCGGTAAATATTAGGCTTCTTTGAAGGCACATGGTGAAGGGTCAGGAAATGGAACAAACATCCCTTTCAGTTCAATCAGAAGCCACGCCCATGTCTCCATTTGACCAACTCTTAAATATAATTAGATATAATGTGTTATTAGGTTTACAAATTTGTGAATGGGGAGAAAATGTTGCCAAAATGCATTTGGGGAAATTGTCAGTTGATGTGACACCAGCAGCTGCCTGTGTTCATCCCTCGATGTTTGTTTCATTTATCATAATTGCCATATTTGAAATACAGAATCCCTGCCAAAGGCTAATCAGGCTGCAGGACCATGAAGTTAAATAACTGACTCTTTCCTTTGCTGCAAATCTGCTTAGTCGTGCTTTACTGTTCATTGAGCATGATAGCAATCTGGCTCTGTGTGACTAATAGACGTTAGCAACACCAGTTGACAAAATGATGATGAATAGGAAAGGAAGCTTTTTTTTGCCTAATTGTGCACTATTGTTGAACAACCACAGTAGCATATTTGTTGATGAAATGCTTTTTTTTTTACATCCTGTATGCTAATGAAGATATTCAGCAAAGCCCCCATACCCGTAGTGCTGCTGTTTTCTATCAAAGAACACATTTTTTTCTCACATCTCACATTATTTCTGCTTGATTGTTCATGGAGCGTGACAGTGCGTCCACTTAAAGACAAACACAAGACTCGCTGGCTGCTGTAGAGTCCCAGATATAGTGCGCTGCTGTGACGTCGACATGAGAGGGCCGTTAATTGCTCTGTATCTATTTTTCATGATGCCTGATGGGGCTTCCACTGATCTAATAACACTGTTTGACACGTCAATAAACACATGCGTCTTCCCAATGTGACCACGGGGATGCTACAGAGTCAACAATAAAGATCTGATTCTATTTAGTTTTGTGTAATTACTTATTCTTCATGGCTCACAAAACCTGATAGCACACAAGCTCGTTGATTGTTTGGTGCATAAAATGTCCATGGCAATAAGCACAACGATTCTGGCGATCTTATTCTGCTGCTTCATACATGTGGATTAGAGCTCCAGTGTGTTGCATTCTTTAGAAAGGATTAATGGCTTTTTGTTTGTAGAAAAACAAAACAGTGATGATTTATTTGGGAATGTGTTAAAAAAAAAAAATAATGGCAACCAACAACTTCCTCTGTCTTTTTCCTCAGCATTTTTTGCTGATCATCGCATTGCTACATGGTTACTCAGCAGTCATACTCATCATGATTACTTTGTCATTATTGCGCATCTGTCAGCAGCAGAAGAGTTGATTCCATCTAATGCTTCCCGATATGTTTTAATTATTAATGCAGCTCTATGACAATCTAGCATTCTTGGTATTGACAATTAGAGACGGTTGAGTTGCTGAGGGGCGCTTTATGTAGCATTGTGCTGAACAGCAATAGCACAGGTTTTTATTACGAGACAGACTGCAGGATCAGATGCTTTCAGGGCTTTGGGCAACACTAAATTGACTCTTTATGACCGCCAAATAAATATTCTGAATTTTTCTAACATGCGGGAAGGATTAAATGTTGATTATTCAGTCCAGGAAGATGCTTAAAGGGAAAAGTACGGTGGCCGACAAGGGCAAATGCGCAGCAATGGCCAAAGGCTGCAAATACATAAATGATGCAGAACCAGACACACAAAACACATGCAACAACAGAATGGTGCAATGGAAAAATGCTGCAAACAAAGAAATGATGCAGAACCAAAGACACACAAACACACAAAACAAATGCTGCAAACAAAGAAAAGATGCAAAACCAAAACGACACAAACCCCCAAAAATTGTACCTGACGAGAGTGGAGTAAAACTTTTAGAGAGGTGGCATAAAATGGTACGCTGTAATCTTTTACAATAATATAACAATAACAGTTCAAAAAGATTAACAGATTTAGCTAAGCTAGCTAAGCTAAAAAACAAACAAACAGAAAACCCACAATCAGCTAGCGTTAGGCCTATGTAAAACCGGTGGGGATTGCTGGAGGACGTTGGACGACGGAGCAAAACCGGATCGGAGCCGTAACGCAGCGGACACAAAATTAGGGGTTACTTGCTGCTCCGCTAGGCTGAGTGAGCTCAGTGTCGGGGTGATGTCTCCACATTTGCGCTTGCATGTTTGAAGTGTTGCCGGCCCCTCCCACAACAAGTTTCATAAAACACAGATGACAAATTACGTGCGCTTTGATAAAGACACGACTGCCATACTCCTTAATATCAACTGGAAACCCAAACTGTCGCTACACGGCTGACTGGAATGTGGCCGGGGAATCTTCGAGCTCAGGTTTATTACCCATCTTGCAGAAATGAAACTGACCTGACACGTGTGCGGTAGGGGCGGTAGGGGATGAACCGAGGTTCGGGAAGTTGGAATGAGTTTCTGAACCTAAGTCCTTCGAACCCAGGTTTTCGGTTTCGGTTCAGAACCATTACACCCCTAATTTGCAGCGTTTGGCCGTTGCTGCGCGTTTGCCCTTGTCGGCCACCGTAGAAAAGACTCCAACATCAGACATTTAAGGATGAGTTTAACAGAAATTAAATTTCAGTCAGCATCATCTAATCACCCTGATGCCGATGGAACAGTCGGGTCAAGTTTTGAAGTCCACAAAACATTTCTGGAGCTTTACAGCAAAGGAGTATGGCAGCATTCTCCTGAACAACTGAAGTAGATGGGGGACTCATTTTAAAATGAGGAAAATAACCAAAGTCTCTGAAAGCCCTGAGATCTCAAAATGATTTGGAGAAGATACCCTTTTTAAGTGAAAATCTTCACTGTAGCCGCTTATCCAGTCTTAAGTGGTTTTCTGAGCTCAACTGCGAGTCCTGGGTGTGAAGGATGTCTTTTCAAATCGCTTTGGGATCTCAGGGCTTCCTAGGACTTGGATCAGAACTTCAGTTGTTTAGGAAAATGCTTCAACACTGTTTTGCTGTGAAGCATCAGAAATGTTTAGTAGACTATAAAGCTTCACCCAACCTTCCATCAGCATGTGGCTGAGTGCAAGACAGAATTTAAATTTTTGGTTGAACTTATCCTTTAAGTAAATATCACTACTATAGCACACCATAAATCAATTGTACTTCCACTCTGACTGCATGGACAGAATGAGACTGAGAATGAGTGAAGTGATAGCAGGGTCATGTGTCTTATGACAATCCACTTAAAGCATTTATAAATGCTGAGAAACATTATTCAGGGGCAAAAACCTCATCAATGAAACCACAAAACTAACACTGATCCCTATTGGATCTGACTGTGTGTCCTTTTGACCTGATTATAATGGCAATGATTGCTTTTAGGAATAGAGTAGTAATAATGAAACCTCTTGGAAGTGGGAGCACTGCATCAAATAAGATGGTATTCTTTCTGGCAGCCAGTTTTGGTTTCATTTGTCTAAAATGTTGGGAGTTTTGGGTTACATCCAGTTTCATCCACTTTAGTTGTACAATTTATGGGGACGGTCTTAGCGAGTGGACTCGAAACTCCTTAAAAACTCCCCATTTCCTGACAATGATAAACACAGGAAAGGACAGGAATTATGGACAAAGTTTGTCTTAAGGAGATGTAGGCTGATTTGAACTTCACATGGATGTATAAAATCTATGAAGACTCAGTTTGAGTTCAGTAACCTCACAATTCATTATTCCATGTCATCATTTTAAAGCTAATGTAACTGACTGGATTATTAACCAGACCTGCCATTATAGAGCTGTCAGCTTTGCTTGTAGGTGTGCAATATGTATAAATATGGGATTTACCATTTATCAAACAGTTTGAGCTGATGAAGATCCAAGTGGGATACCCAGTGATGACTTTGTTAAATGTGTGGCATGGTACGCGTGTAGGCGTTAACACAAACTTCATGCATTTTATGTATCTGTAATTGTTGTCTTTTATGCCGCTGCACATTGGCATGGGATCTCACGTCGTTTCTTTTTCAGTGTGATGTGACTTTACAGACTTTGTCAAACTTAAGTCCAAATGCGAGTTGTGAGCAACTACTGCGATTTTAGTCTTCTCTCCAGCACATATTCAGACTAGCAATCGGGCCTCTGTGGGCCGCTTGAGGAGCCCATTACACAAAAACCAGAGAGATGTGCTGTCAGCCCACTATGATTATGCACAGGAGTGTCTTTGGGCTGACTGTGGTGGACTGGTCCAGGGCCATTTTTTTGTCCCAGTTCATCCCTACCCCAGCAAGGACGCTGACAGCTTTGAAGTAATGCTGGACATCACCCTCTGATTTTTTTCCCTCAACGTATTTTATAGTGGAGCAATATAGATGCATACTCACACACACACACACAAAGACACACAAAGACACAAACACACAAACGTACACTTATACTAACTCTCAGGATAGTGGAGTCCTGGAGGGTGCGCAGCGATGACAGTCAGAGGATGAATGACCCAGCAGAGTATCACTGAGCTGACACTCTGATAATTACATGCCAATCTCACACACTCTCATTTCCGCCATCGACACACACAAACACGCTCAAACACACCATGTAGCCTATAGGTTCATCGACCAAGCACATGCATATAGGCGCATATCTCAGACAGCCAAGACTCCATGTTACATGTGTGCTCCCTGTTGCACTCTAACAAACAAACAAACTGTATTCAGTTTTGTTCTGGTTGGAGCAAAATTTTGACAGCGAGGCAGACAGACACACACAGACGCACACACACACACACACACACGCACACACACACACACTCACACAGACTTGATAAATTTTCCGCAATGCGTCTCTCCAAATTCCTAACTGTGTTCATTTACTAGCAGAGGTCTCATCAAACTTTAACCAGGCAGCATAAACAGCTTCAAATGGAATAAAACACCACAGTCAGTTACATTGGGACTACACACACATACATTACACAAACAGACCCACATACTGTTCACACTCGAAGTTGTACATTTATGTACATCCATGAATGGAGACATGCGCGTACACACACACACACACACACACACACACACAAATACACACAGGCTGCACATATGAACTCAATGTTCCCTTTTACATCAGATGAAGAAATGATGTGCACACAAAGCATATACAAACATGCAAGAGTTAAGAAGGAATTTTATGCAAAGAAATTTGTTGATTTTTAGAGTTTCAAAATGTTGTGTGTGTGTGTGTGTGTGTGTGTGTGTGTGTGTGTGTGTGTGTGTGTGTGTGTGTGTGTGTGTGTGTGAGTGCGTGTGTGCGTGTGTGTATGTGTGTGATTAAGAGACAGTGAAGTGAAGCCGTAGATAGGAAGACTCTCATCAGCTCACGTGCATTTGAATTCTTTGATTTCCTGTGTTGCGAGACGGAACTTGGTGCCACACTCACAGCTCTAACCCTCATTGTTTCCGCTTCCTCCTCTCCCCTCTTATTTTCGCTCTAAAAGCCTCACTTTTGTTCTCTCTATCTCCCCCACTCCATCTTTGTGACTCACCTGCATCTTATCAGGGCAGGGAATGAGACTGAGTACCCACAATCCTTGCAATGTGATTGGTGTTTTCCTGTCTGACGTTCAGCCAATAGTGTGTCAGTATCCCATTAAGGCGCCATCTCATTAATCACCGCTAAACTCATTTACCCAGAGGCCCCCGCATGACTTTATTGATGCCTGGCTATTTAGAAGCCCATTGGCCCCCCTTTGTGACTCAGGTGAGAACATATGATTGGTTGTCCCAGAGGTGAAGGTGGACATCCATTGGCTGTCATGATCAATGCAGGGTGTCTCAGAAAATGAATGAGTGCCCTCACCTGTCAAATCACTCCTGCGTGCTTGCTAAAAACGTGCCACACTGGCTGGGTCGGGTCTGCAGACACTTTGAGGCTGGAATTACCTCTTAACACCAACATCTTTAGATTAGACTTCTTTTTTTTCTTGTTGTTGTTGATTTTGAACAGTTTTTTCATCACCTGGCATACATGAGTGAATAATTGATGTGAGCTGCACAAACCTAATAATGTAGGGTCTCTTAAAGCTAGCTTTTTGAGATTTCTGAATCTTAGAAACAGTGATCATGAATCCATATTGTTTGCTATTAATCCACATCAATGATCAGTATAATGCTCTGGTCTAGTCTGTTTATTGTCGAGCAGCTCTTTCAGCAGCAGACTCTTACACCCTCCGTGTAAGAAGGAACATCACCGCTGATCATTTATCCCCACAGCCATCAGACTTTTTAACTCAAGCACTACCTGAACAATCACTTTCCACTCGCTTGTTTGTTTTTTGTAGATATCTTATTTTTTCTATTTATTTTCTTTTTAACTTTATGCATATTTGTTTGATTATTTTTCCTGTACTGCATCTTGAGCTGCTGTAACAAGTGAATTTCCCCGTTGTGGGATAAGTAAAGCTCATCTAATCTAATCTAAACAACAGAACCCATCCAGAGAGACATCAGTGCCATAATTTTGTTAGCAAGAATAAAAACCTTCGACGATTGATAGTGCGATATGACAAACCATATTAATGTACTTTGTCACTCTTATAACTATTCTATGTTTTACCTCTATTTGATAGATGATCATGCTCTAAATTGTGAAACTACCTATAATGTTTTGGGGGATTTAAACAGGAAGTGTTGCTATGGACTTTAAACCCTGGTTTTAGCCAAAAATTTCTCCACAGACAACTATCATTATATAACTGAAGATACTGAAGAAAAATGTTATGACTTTCAAGCTAGCTCTGGCAGTGTAAGTCTTTTGCAAACTCTCATAATATCCTTTCTTTACGTCTCTCCGTCCGCGCCTCCCCCGTGACACTCCCCCATGCCCCCTGGTCGTAGCAGTGATTCTCATAGTAAGCCACCCAAAGTGGCTGCTGTATGACATCAGAAGCCAACTTCTTTACCACAGCCGAACAGGGAAAGCTATCAGCCAATCGTGGAGTTACGCTGACATGAGTGCACAGTTGAGATTCACGGCAGCTTCACTTGATTTGTTGCAGGACTCTTGGAATAGGAGGATGTCACAATAATGCACAGGATTAACATGAAAGGAGAGTTTTTTTCAAACATTAGATGTTAAACTCACATTTTTCAAGTTCTCTGGTGGGATGAGATGATGGTGGCGCTCTGTACCGAGCCGTAAAAGAAGTTTGTGTTGTGAAACTGTGCGTATGCGCAGTAGAAGTATAACCCATAACCCTATTTTAGGGCAAAGTTGAAGTTCTGGCTCTCTACCCATTAATTTAGATAGCGGCCTTGTTTTCTTAGCAACAAGGTGACTTTCATGTGAACCCACACTTAAAAGCACAGTGTTTAAAACCCTGTTAAATATGCAGCTTTTCCCCAGCTAACCACATGTCAGCTCACGGTTGCCACATTGTGACAACACACTTTGCGTTTTGACTGATCCTGCCAGAAGAAGTAAAACTCAGCTTGCACAGTGGAAAAAAAATCCTGTCATGGCATGCCATGGTTTTGAATAGTTTGGGATCCACTGGTCTACAGTGCTCGTTCACGCAGTACATAAACAGATTTTAAACCACTTTGAGTGCTAAATTCATTCTTTGCTCACTGAGCTGGTTCATGAAATGATTGTGTGTGAGGGTGTTATTATTTTAAACTGACATAAAACTTTTTTACCAAACCATCTTTTGGAGGGATTAAAATGGCTAATGACTGCCAGCTGTTGTCAGCTCTATATTAGTTTGGCATATTGTTTTTAATGTTATATTAATACGACAGCTTCCCTTGTTATCATTTGTCATGTTTAACAACGGCCTCATATCGCACATTTATTGGACTGGATTACTATTGTTGCCAGAGTCTAGTTACACGGGCAACTGCGCTCGCTCTGTTGTAATGGGGAGCTCCACGGTGTGACAGGACAAGTGAAGGTTACTGGAAAATGTCCTGCGACGTGCGAGAAGAGACAGGAGAGGAGACGGAGAGGGTCTTGTTCCGTGCGGGAATTCCGCCGCCAGGTCAGGTGTTGAAAAGAGAAGAAAATAGATATCATTATGGAACCATGCCGAGGAATATTAGGAGAGGACATTGAAAAGTCAGTGAACCACTTTAGGGGTCACATAAAGTCACTGGATAGATTTCAGGTTGGAAAATAAGCTCAGGACACACCATTTTCTTTTAATGCCTCCAATTCAAGCCTTGAGTACTGAAGGACCAAATGTCTGCCAAATGTCGCAGTGAGACAACAAAGCACACATTTTCCTTTCTAACACACTTCAGATCACTGATGTTTCTTACCCCCTTCACCTGCTGCCTTTATGCACCTGTGTTTGAAACCCGCTGCACTTGATTGAGCTGATAATCACAATAGCTTTAAGTTCAGCACCGCACCGACTACTCTTCATGTTGGTCTGCGCTGCTTCTTAAATGGTGGCTGTTTAATCCATTCACTTCCTGGGCTGAAATTACTCATTGTATAATTCAGTTTATCGTTTGGCAGAGGCCCACGATATGAAGTCAGTGTTTGTTTGCAGTCCAGCTGGCTCACTGGTTTGGCTTACCTGTCTGATGTAACTCACTGTAACCACTGCGCCTCCATATGGCACTCAGGTGTGTATCTGTGTGTGTGTGTGTGTGTGTGTGTGTGTGTGTGTGTGTGTGTGTGTGTGCATGTGCATGTGGGAGTGACGTAATGCAATTTTACCCATGCCAAAACCAAAATGTGTGCAGATGACTCACGTAATGATTATGAAAGTAAGTAGTATCCTGATCTTCATCTCTTTGTCGTATATTTCAGGGTCTCACTAAATATGTCTTGCTTTCCTTTAATTCATGTACTTTGTCTCACACCTATGTGTATGGAGGTCCCTGCAGGACCATTGGTTATATGACAGATTTTTTAGCTGGAACGCCTGTAGGAAGCCAGGTTATATACTGTGTGATAAAGGTGGCTAAGTGCATAGCAAGTCATGTTGGATGAATGGATGTTTCAGAGGACTTTTATGAGGGTGATGAGAGTCTGTGTCAGAATGTTTTTGCTAACTTTATATTTTTAAACTTTGTGAACTCATTGTTTTCAGGTATTTAAAGAAATTACTTTTACTATTTAGTTATCTTTAGGTGTCAAAATTACTTGGTTAAGTTTAGAAAAGGGTCATGTCTTCAAAAAAGTCTTTCCGGTTTGAAGTTACAAGTGACCAAACATCTAATGCGAGAGGACATGTGCCCCTCTATATTTAGAACAGGTGCATTTGAGCCCCCAATAAAAACGACAAAGTAGCGAAGGACTTTTATTTTGAAGAACCACTTGCCTCCAAGACTTCCTGCAATATATTCGATTCTATTTTGAATCACCTTTGACTGAAATGAATTTTTCTTTTACATAAAGACCTTTTCACTATATATTGATTTTGGAAATGCATAATTTGATACCTAAAGAAATCACCAGAATACAGGAAATTAAGTGTTTGATGCTTACATTTTTATGGTGAAACCTCCACTTAATAGGTATAGTGTGTAGTGTTGAAACAATTGTTACCGTGTAGTCTTGAATAAAGGTCAGGGGAGTGTGTTTATGTGTGAAGAAATGTGTTAAAGCAGACACAAATCCATTTCTTCACTATCATTTTGGCAGATGAGGTAAAGAGGCGGCATTGCCCTCGGAGAGAAGGTAAGCTGGAGTGTTTTGCCAAGCAGCAAATTTGTTGAAATCTCAGGGTTAGTGCTGTGTGACTCAGCCGGGCCCTGAGGGGGGAAGTAAGAGGGCCAGTGCACCCATGCAGATTTTATCTTCTGTCTCGCAGCAGCTTGAAAACATCTACACCGAGGGAAAGTCTTTCTTTGTTGGTCCCTCTTTAAATGAGCAGTCCCGAGCATGCCTCTTCAGTCTAGGATGCTGCCTTAATGTTGGCGATCTCACCATGCTGAATGAGTTGACGTTTTTTATTCTAAATCTTTTATGAAATACAATTTAACCTTGATTTAAATGTATTCCATTTATTTCTATAAAACCTTATGTTAAGGTCATTGCAATAAGAGGGGGAAATAGGGTGGGTAGTAAAAGTTGGGAAGGACTGCATTCCCCTTCAGACTTACATTCAATGTTTTTATAGGGTGATGTTTGAAGATGAAGACTGAGATGTTCATGTGTTTTCACTGCTACCCAGAAGAGAGATCTCTGTTTCTCACGAGCCTGGGCACGGCGGCTCTCCTGCTCTGATGACAATGCAATCAAGCGTCTGGTTAAACGTCACTAGAGTTGATGACGGAGATGCTCGTTGCCACTAGCATAACAAGTCTTTTACATGTGAGGGTGGAGACATGAGGATCTAGGGGGAGCGCCTCAAATATGTGCAGGAGCAGAAATGCAAAGACTGCATAGCTCATAGTTCATGTCTCATTTCCTCATCCACCTCAGGTACGTATGCTACATATGGCAGCAGCAAAGAGTTCACACTGAGTTAACTATACAAACATGGTTCGATGATTAAGTTAGTAACCATTAGGGTCGTTTATTATTCAGCTAGAAATGTGGGTTCGTTCATAAATCATCAATCCAGATCGGAAATATTTGTTCAGAAATTCGCAGCTCCAGTTTCTCCAGAAAGAACCCTCTGCATGAATTTTGGTCATTATTCAGATTGAAAGTCCAAATACAAAATGACACTTCTAGGGCATTAAAATTAAGGAATTTGCAAAAGCAAATTCTCAGTGCAAAAAGCTTGAATAGAAATGCTAACACTGAAAACCTAAATCAGAAATTGAACATGACAATGGAAGTCAAGGGAAACATCAGATGTGTAACCTGAACTGGGGAACAGAAAAGCTTAAAAACCAAATTAATTTGTTTTTGCATTTCAAGTACGTGATTAATCAAGCTAAGGAGAGATAATCAGTAAATCTCTGTAATTTGTCATTTTTGTAAAAAAAAATAAAATAATTAAACTTTAATGAGAGTTGTTCATAATAGCGGTGATGGCAATTTGGAGAATCAGTAAGAATAAACAGACATTTAGCTCTCGATAATCAACAGAAAGAACATCCATCCACTTGACTAGCATTTATTTGTTTATAAAAAAACAACTCTGAGAATGTAAAAACACCTTCACGACTTCACGCACACTCATGACGAGTATCTAAAAATAAAGCGCTATCCTTTATTACATTTTATTACATGATTTCTAAATGGTTGTTTTTTTACCTGAATTCATCACTTTAGCACACAACAATGCTCCTGCATCTTGTTCAAGGACATTTCAAAACACGGATCCAACCCTGCAATTAATAGACAACCCACTGAACCTCCTGGGCCACATTCACCCATAATGCAGCTGTGCACAACCCTCAGTGTTGTCCCCCTCTGGAAATGCTTTGTTTTACAAAAGCAGAGACTTAACCTGACCTCACATATTCAGGGTGGTTGTCGTGGAACGCGAAGAACACACTCTGCATTTGCATTATTTACCAGCCCATTAGTCAGAAACCTCCCATGTCTAAGCAATGCCTCTGAATGTGCAGAATGAATTAGCTGCTCTCTTCAGCTGTTAAAGCCTTTGTCTCTTCTTTAAAGCATCCAAAAATAGACGCTAATCTACTACAAATCTGGATTGTGTGGCGGTTATTTTTACGCCGCCTTTGCAGAGGAACGTCTCACTTGTAGTGTAAAAGTGGTTCCATTTATTCCTCAGCCCCAGCTCAAATATCACATTTGTAAATGTGCAATTACCCTTGTATGTGTGAGCTGCAGCCAGCGTGCAAGTGTGTTCCTGTTTGCCTACTTGCCAACCCCCCCCCCACATGCACACACACACACACACACACACACACACAAAGACACACATACACCCTCCTTCCGCTGTATCAAATGTCACATCTGCCTGTTTAAATGGCACTGACTTCACTTAACAGAGAGGCACCGCTTGGTCCCACTTCTACTTTAGTGCAATTGTCTTTGCACCCTCGAATTCTCTTTTTCTTTTCCTTTTCTTTTTTCTTCTTGACACGTACGCTCGCACACACGCACGCACACACGCACACGCACGCACACACGCACACACACAGCATGGCTCGGCATGTCTCTCTGTGTTAAAGCTTAGGTCCACTCAGTCTGAAGTGAGTCTTTCTCAGCAGCTGCTCAGGTCTCCATCAAAATCAATACAGAGAATTGGTCTACTGAATCCTCTGGGAAAGTTACACTATGGGAGCGTGTCTGTGTATTGAGTCCAGGAGGCAGGAGAGAAGAGAGTGAGCTTACTGGATGCCATAATGGATTCCTGTTCACACTCCTCCTCCTCCTCCTCTCTCTCTCCCCCCTCCCCCCCGCCTCGCTCGCCCTGCGACTCTCGAGACGACCTCACCTCCCCAGACTCCAGTCTGAAGACCTTAAACTGTCTAATCTCCTCCTCTCCTCACTCTCAATCTCCTCCTCTCCTTCCTGTCCCGGACCTCCTCGCTCTCTCCACTCCCCGCACTCCCTCCTTCTTGTTTGACCTGCAGATGTCAAATGCAAAGTATCAGAGATGGCTTTATCCTGTGTTGAGAGACGTATGCCCTCCTTAGAGGCTCCTTTTGTGTGTCTGGATAGCCGATTCAAGTACGTCACAAGTGGTTCATTTATTAAGTACTACCATAGGTGTTCCCAGGACAAAGAGCGGAGTGTTCCATTATGGGCCTTTTTTAAGAAAATAACGGCCCTGTAATTTATCATTCCATATGGGCCCCTTTTGGCTTTTTTTTTCTTTTTCTGCAGTCTGAGTGTCCTCCTCAGCTTAATAAGCCGATACTTGTCCCACTGTGAGCATATGTCAGCAAAAGCTCTACTCGACAGACACAAACCCGAGTTGTCTGCTGTGATTACGTATTTTTTGGAAAATGCTTAATAACGTTGAAAGGAAATGTTTCGATTAATTAAACAACACATCCTCTGTGGGTTGATATTGATTACGTGAGCCAATAAGCTTGAGAACAACCAATATAACTTTATGTTTTCACATGACCTTCGCTAATGTTTTGTGGCTCGGTATGATGTCTCAAAAAAGTAGAAATGGATTTCCAAACAATCTGCAACACAAACAGCTTTTGTTCAGATACACGTTGGATTAGACTTTAATTCTGACATTTGAGATTGTCATGCTCATTGACTTTGGCGACCTTAAACTGAATCTAAAAGAGATGTACTCAGGGGAAACAATTCAGTTCATCCTAAAAAAATCTACATTTCTTGCATAATGTCTTAAGGTGCGACACCATCTTGGAGACCTGTTCAGTGTTTACTGAGGTTTGTGTTCTCTAAGCACTTTCTAATTTCAGCCTAATTAAATGCACTACACGAGGAAGAGCATCTGTGTCAACCACCGGGAATCTAAACCTGGCTCCGTCTGAGCTTCCATCAGACACGCTGCGACGGGCAGCGCAGCAGCTTTTATGGATTTCACAGTGAGCATTTCCTCGGTGGCTGTAGTGGAATTTGGGGGTAATGCTCTGACTGTCCTCCAGGTTTGCCTTCCAGAAAGTGTTCATGTTGGTTTTCAATGCATCAAGACTTACTGGAAGGGAGCCTAAGATATAGCTTCCCAGAAGCCAGTTCAGACGTCTTAATGTGGTGCCTGAAGTGAATGTGGTAAGGTGTAAATGGTGGATGGGCCATTTGTGGGCAGTAAATGTTCAGTTCCTCTGTGCAGTAGGTGTAGTGAATTTGTCATTATCATTTTCTATCTCTTCCTCTGCTCATTCTCTCACTTGCACATTTCTGCTTTTCTCTCTCTCTCTTCCTAAAACACGCCTAGAGGATACTTTCCACCATTTAGAGGCCTGAGTACCAATTAGCTTCACTCAGCTCAAGTGATGTTTTGATGAATACACTAATGAGTATTCTCCACATGATGGACCCCTATGTTCTGGTGCTGGGTATCTATGGGTGGGCAGTGGTGGTGAAAGAAAAGGGTTACATCATCACACTGGCCAAACACACTCCTCCTTATGATGTCTGCGATCAAGGCCATTACCCCTGCAATCCTGACCCGTACTGCTATGGTGCCCTGACGGCCCGGCTCCAGATGTCTCTCTCTGTCGGATTCCATAGTAGCCAGCCACCGTAGCTGGCAACAAACACGGCCAGTGCTAATCACTGACAACTCGGAAGCTGTCGGGTAGCGAGACTCTCAGCAGGGCGGGCCGAAAGGTCTGTGAACTATTAAACCGAATCTTCATTTGCAGGCTCTACATGTTGACTCATGTAGGATGAGCCATGATTGGATTCTGGCCTCATTTAGGATCCCTGTCAGTTTATTTTATATTTACCACAAGGGCATTGATGTCAGCTGGCACATTCACGCCAGTCAAGGACGGAGTCCATCGATTGTCATACCGGTTCAAATAGAAGACCACATTGATTGTGCGCCTCCTGAACAAAAGAAAAACTTTGAACCAAACAACTCGGCAGACATACAAAATGCATTTGTGGCATTTGCAAGACACAACTAAGTAATACAAATACTCACCTTTAAAAGTGTCTTCTTTCTGATACCAATTACTATCTCAAAGAGAGTCTGAAGTAAATTCAGCTCATTTTCCAGGGCTTTCAGCATGGTAATAGCTCCGGTAATGAGCATCCCTTTATTAGGTTTTCAGTCGCTTCACACACTCCTCTTTTGAGAGAGGAGTGTGGCTTTTTGAAAGCGACATTCGAAAAGATTCCTCAGTCTGGCAGCATTTCTTTTGGCTTACAATGTTTCAATCGAATGAAATGCTGTTATATTTTTAATGAAAGTCAGTTACATGACTCATTGACTGCCGTGATCTCGAAAAAGCTGTCGCGGATGTTTTTTAACTCGGACCTCATTTTGGCCATAATCCGCAGCGCCTTTGTCACTGTTAACTTTGTAGTGCAGGCATTTTTTATGTATGTATGCTTTCCTTACAAAAAGGGATAAACAGCAACGCCATGGCTGCAGTTGTTCTCAAAACTTTAAAATCCCCTGCTCAGATTCAGACTCACTCTGTGTCATCCCCACAAATGGAGTGGGAGAATGGAACAGGAGGAAATGTGCTGTTGCTGTCGTCCATAACCTTGGACCGTTTTGTGGCCATTCGCTTTATGGACGAGTCATGTCTTTTTGAAAAGTGTATGTCGTGTGTTCCATCATTCTGGTTATTACACGTGCCCTTGAAGAATTTTAAAGGAGGCCATTAAAAATGAAATAAAAACCCTCAGATGCTGCCCAAATTTACTGATGTGCACACCGGGTGCAGTAAAAAGTTTCACCTCTAAAATGGCAGCACCTGTTCACACACAGAACAACATGTGTGTATATTTTATTGCTCTCTAATTTGCTGAGGGGGATTGTGAAGGTTTTCATCGTTTCCTAAGGGTCCACCCTGCACTGACGCCATTCAACATTTAGATTATGCAATGAGCGAGATTCTTTATTATAGCCCACAGGTGATATATTAAGCACATTCTGTTTTCTCTTGCACTCCTCTGCACGGAGGTCGAAAGTCAAGATCAACCACAGAGCAGCCCCCAGGAGCTGCAACTGCCTCTGTGTTTTGCTCAAGGATAGTTTATCTAGGTGGATTCTTGCCAGAACATGAGCTTGAACCTGCATGATGCACATGCACACACGCTCACACACACTAAAACACAAACTCTCAGAGCTATTTATCACCGAAGTGTCTCTCAGCGGGGTTGAAATAACACCTGAGCCACAACGTGGCAAAAACAAGAAAAATGCAATCCGTATGAACTTTATTTACGTTTGGTGGCTGGAGCTCCTGACAGGGTGGTCCAACCTGAGCATTTAGTTCAAGTGCAATTACCGTCTCGCACACAGGGAGCACAGGATGCACACTGAGATGAGCACTGATAGCTGTCGTGCTCACCGTTAAAAACAGTTAAAGCATCAGCAAGCAGTGAACACACACAAACACACACATTCACGCGCTGTGAGGCAGCTCGAGGCCTTTCTGTGGTTTTGACATGGGGCTCTTGTGATGTGTAACAGTATGGGTGGGAGGAGAGAGATGTGCTTTTATACGCCTCAGTAAGGCTGTAATCCGTGACTCACACTTTGTGTATGTGTGTGTGTGTGTTTCATGAGATAACAATAAGTGGCAGCTTCTGTTAAGGTAAACTTATCGCAAACCAGTGTGTGTGTGTGTTTGTGCTTGAATGCTCACTGGAGGGTAACAAAGTGTGGAGAGATGACAGTAATGAAGTCAGTCAACTTCCATCTTCATTAAGGTCACATGTCATCCCACCTGGCAGACACCTCTAACATTTTGCATCCATCCATGAGCATATGCCCCTCATAGACTATCAGCGTAGTATTTATTTTTCACATCGAATTAGTCGACATGTATTGGTTTGGAATATGGTAATACAGTCTTTTTATAACGTGGATGCTCATGTTTCTAAACTCAAGGGAGGCCAAGAGACATACCAGAGTTTTTTAAGCAGCGCTGCTTCAAATTTATACAACCTAACACCCACTCACCTTGAAGCAACCCAACACAACAGCAGTCCTCTGCTCGTTGGCCCCTAAACAGCTGGGGGGAGGTAAGTGTCTTGCTCAAGGGCACCCACACAGTTTTTTAATAAGGGTGGAGCGGGGGCCACTTATTTCTCTGTTGAGATTTTGAGCTGGATATCGTCCAAACACAAGCTTGCTCATCTCCTACTGTCGACTATCCGTCTTCATCAACGCTAATGAGGATTTTTTTTTTGTGTGTACTTTGTCTTACTTTTGCATTAATGAAGGCAAATCAAGCACAATTGTGTGCGCTAAGTTCGGTGCAATACGTGGGCTGCAGAACGTTACCATCACGCATACTTAAAGGGTCAGAAATAAACTGTAGTTTTATCTCTGCAGCAAAAAATAAACCATGTGAACAAAGGGTCCTGACCTCCACCTCCACATGAACAGACAAAAGAGGAGAGGAGGAGACAGAGAGGTGACGGAGTAACAGAACGAAATGGGTGGAATGAGGAATGAAATGATAGAAACAGCGTTTACTGCAGCATTGTATTACCAGTTTCACATCTTTCCTCAGTAGAATCCACGGACTAAATGAGGAAAGAGAGCAACAAGACAGGATAAAGAAATGACAGGATAAATGAAATGGAAGGAAAATGTGATGAAGTGAATTGTAAGGACTTGTAAGCAAGTCTGGCCCTGGAAGGATTTCTCACATAATCAGAAATGGGAAAAGGTATGAAAGAGACTGGAGACTCTCCTCAGACCTAAACGATCGATTAGGTTGATTGCCAGTGACTCTCAAAATGACATATATGACCATTTTGAATGTGAGTGGAATGGAAAACAGTTTGGTTAGGTTAACAAAAGACTTCATGGTTGTGGTTAAAAGTAAAAGTTACATCACTACTCACACACAGTGGACTTTTGGTCTGACAGTTGTCTACTGGGTGAAAGTCCTGTTTTTGTTTGACCCATCCATCCACCTCAGCCTCCTCCAAATGTGTACCTCCTCATACTGCATCACCTGACTTCCTCCTTTTGCTCCCGTTATTATTACAACAACCACTAGAGGTCACCACCGAACAATAAACGTAAACATTGATCATACTAAGCTGTTTCTACACATGACCTTTTCTGAAGTTTTTATTTTTTTTACGGTATGGACGGTTTGGAAAATACAGAAAATAAAATCTAGTTTAACATTTGTTAATTAATAACGAACACTGTGGATATGCTCGTTTTAGGTTTAGGCACAAAAAGCACTTGGTTAGGAAAAGATCATGTTTTGGCCCAGGGTCACATTAAAAACACCCGGTTGTGTCGCCACAACGATGGCAGGAGATCTCACAACTTCCTGTCAAAAAAAAATGGGGGTCTCGTTAAAAATATCCAGTGGTTTCACAAGTACAAATGTTGAAACTGCAGTCACTGGCTTCTCGGTTGTCATCCAGCACCATCCAATTCATCTCCAGATATGAAAGTCAGGTCATTGGGCTGCACAGACATAATATTGGCCAAATTTTACCTTGTACTGTGCTCATCTCTTGTTTTCCCTCTCTAGAAGCTATTTTGTGAGTCATTAAACATGAAACAAGTGAACATACTGTATGTTTTTTAAAATATTTGCTTTATAGAAAACCACCTGCATGCTGAAAAACAGATGTGACTGTACCAAGACTATTAAAGGTCAAACGCCGATGGAAGGATGGGCAATCGCGTTAAAACTGTGACTTGGAGGAACAAAAGGCGAGAGAAAGCAATACAGAAAAAATATATTAAGTAGAATGAAATAGCTGAGAGAAGATCAGAGGCATGCAGAAGCTACTGGGTGTGACTTGAATAGTAATAATCCTAGAGACAAAAAGCAGAGTGAAGGGACAGAGGGATAGGTTGGATGGGGCCCTTAGTAACAACAGACAGCAGCAGAGGAAGAAGATGGCTTAGTAGAGGAAATCCATTAGAAATGTTATCTAATGACTGCGGTTTCTTCTCCTGCACGTTATGAGTTGTATTGAATCCACTGCGCTGAATACTATCTGCCTTATCTCCTAGCTGTTGAGGATATTACGGTCTCACTTGACTGTGTTAATCATATACTCTAAGTGCATTTCCAGTATTCTTCAGACTTAAATGTTGCACTATCCCGCGTGGCTGTACGCCGAGAAAAATGAATGAAACCCACCTTACGTCGTACAACGCAATTGCAACACGGGCAGTGAAGCGGCTGCCATTAATTCTAAATGAAACATTCCCGATGGGGACGTAGACAGAGACGGATAGAGAGACGGAGGGAGAGAAACTCATCCGTAACC
>OMLP01003258.1:14129-29266 GCA_900302685.1 Spondyliosoma cantharus | reverse complement strand
CCCCCCCGGTTCACCTCTGTGTGTTTGTAACTCTTCTATACTCCCCTCTTGCTCTGCTGCTCGCCTGCCTCGCTCCAGTGTTTCCCCCTCGCTCACTTTACTTACCCTTTTCCGCGCGTCACACTATACCCTTTTTCCTCTTTCTTTTAATTAACTCCTCGGTAATCCTCTGCGTCCGTCTGTCTTGACCCATCCTCCCAGGCTTTCATTAACTCCCTCCACCCTCCTTTCTCCCCATCTTTTCATACACTCTGCTCATTTTTCATCCCTGTTCCTCCTCCTCCTCCTCTTCCACTACTTTAACAGACTGAGCTGGTTATAGGAGAAGTTGCTTCTCTCTACAGGGAGTTTTCAGAAATCAGCAGATGCATAATTGCGTGTATGTGTACTTAAAGGAGTAGTTTGATATTTTGGGGTGAACAGAAAGTCCAAACCGTCTCTGACACGCGTCTCTATTTTGTTACTGGTGATGGCTGATTTTTTTTTTTTGTGCTTGCTGCAGCAGCTTGCAGTGTAACCATGGCAACCGCAAAATCAACAAAGTTGGAACTGATTTAACTTATATCTGAGCTCCCCGAAGTTCTTCATCAGCTGTGAACGAGCATATCAGTTGGTTAAAATGGTGGGCACCAAAGTTTGGTTATCAAGTAAAGTGCAACAATAACACCACCGAGATAAACTTGCTATGTTTATTGTTTCATATTGCTAACCACATCCTGCTCTATTTGGATAAATGGCAACTTTCCAGAGTTGTGTTGTCACAGAAAAGATCCTGCACTGAATAAACAGTTTGAATAAACTGAGTTAGTTACACCCATGCATGCCAACCTCCCAATTTTCCCTGGACACTTTTTCATTGCACGTTCCCGGTTTCCTGCTGGTCACAATATTCCTGTAGTTCTCCCGATTCATGAGAAATTTTCACACTTTCCCCCCCTTTTCAGTTATTCCAACCTGTTTCTGGCATAGTGTAGTGCAAGTCTGCTGTACTGTCGTGCCTCAGAGTCCTCAGTGGGTGAGAGACAGACAGAGAAAAAGAGATGTGAAAGAATATTTAAACACATTTCGGATGCCCTGGAGAGAAGAAATAACATCCTACGTAAAGTTTTGCAGAAAAAAGGGCTGTAAAATCTGCCATGTTGATCTCTTTTTTGTCAATCCACTTTGAAGGGCTCACAAACGTGCACCGACTCTCAATAAGAGCAGGGGCAAAACATGCGTGAAGTGAAGTGATGATTATTTCTTTATGCTGTAGAGTTACGCAAGTTTATGCTGGATGGCAAATTATTCTGCTGTGTTTTCTGAAAATTAAAAGAAAATGTGAAATTATTTCACATAAAGAAATGCTATTGGAGTTTACACATTATTTTGCTCTTTTCGTTCTTTAAATGTCTTTAAATGATGCAGGAAGCGCAGTCCTTGAGTCTCAAATTGCTCGTGGGTAGGAGCACCAAGGACCCTGCTTTGGTTTCGAAATCATCGTCAGGTTGCCAAGTATGGTCACACCCACTTCTTCTGAAGCTATGAATCTGTTGGTGCACAGATTAAGCAAACACAATGCAAAATGTTAATCAGTGAGCTTTAGATGTGTTTGGCGGCAGATTAGCAAACTTTGGATACAGCCAGGCGAGATGTTTTCCTCCTGTTTAAATGTTAAGCTAAGCTAATTGGCCCCTGACTGTTGCTCCATTTAACTCTCGGAACAAAAGTAAATATGCCTTTTCCCTAAAATGTGGAACTATTCCTTTCAGAGGTAGTTGTTTGCCTTTCATATATCATTAACAATGGAAGAGACTTCACCCCCCCCAGAACAGAATCTGGTGCTTGGTTACATTACTTTTCCTAACCCTCTGAATCTGTGCATGTGTGTGTTCGGACCACACGTGTAGGGAGCCTACCTGCTGTCCCATATGGTTGGCATTCAGCCTAATTAAAGCTCTTGTTGTGCCACAAACTGGGTGTATTACCATAAGTGCTCCCTGAAGTCCTGTATTTATGGCAACTTGGCATTATAAACAAAGATAAAAGGAGAGTGGAGACAAGTCTGATTTCTCTGCCTGTCGCCATCGAGACGGAGCACAAGTTCCCAAGCAACACAGCAGCTAACCGGCAATGCACGCTCGCGTGCCCATGTTGTGACGGTAAGTAGTCCCACTGTCGCGTACGCTGCTTGGATTTCACCTTTAATTATCTTTAAGGTGACTCAATCTACATGTCAGAATCTTAAGGCGGCAAAGCAAAACGATCTTCTGGAAGATTTTCTGATGAGCCTCTGCCTATCGCACTCTCACCATCTTTGACACTGACCACGCTGACAGTTATATAGTCTACAAAGCACTCCTCTCAAGCCTTTTCCACTCTCTGTGCTTATCCAACATAGCAGTCATACCTCTGGGACTAGATCAGGGTGACCCGAGCAGAAGACATATGACACTGAAACATTAACACATGACCCCTGAGCTCACCGGCTGAGGTCAGCGCGGAGACGCTGCCCACACACACCCGAGAACCGCGTACGATTAATGAAGGTCGAAACCTCGCTTAATTGGCAAACACGGAGAAAGCGCTCTGACTCAGCTGAGAGCTTGAAAAACGCAATCGCTCTCACTGCAACTCACTTCATAATTATCCTCCATCAGGACTTTAATGAACTGTGTGAGAGCTGGCACTTCCTCTGCTCGCTGTGAAACCAAAAATAGCTCTGTTTTGTGTGGCGCATGCAGCAGATGGATCAAAAACAAAGACATTTCCACAGCCCAATCTTTTTCCGTGGGGGGAAACTTTTTTTTTCACAGGCAGAGGTGGTTGTGTCAGGACTCTGTGTTCTTGACCAAACACGGACGGAAAAACAAGGTGGGTGTGGAGCAAAATCAAATTAGCTCGTTGTCGCTAATGCTGTGCTTCAGCTGTGCTCCTCGTTTCCTCATTAACCCTCTCTGGAGATGCATGCCATGAAAGTCCAATCCATCTCTCCTCGGGTGATGCTAAGGCCCTCGGCTAAATGAAAGCTACTCTGGGCCACTTGCACAACGATGTCAAGAGATGGTGAAAGGAGATAGGTGAGGAACAACATCTGGGGCCTCTTTGATCACTGATGATTCAGCGTGGGAGAGAAGAGGAACGAGGGAAGAAAAGGAAAAGAGACCGAGCGAGTGTGAACATATTTCTCTCCTTGTGTTATCAAGGATACAAATGACTCAAGTGTGACGCGACCATCCGGCGTTGAAAAATACGGCGCGGGCAAAAACTAATTTCCTCCCTCGTCAGCAGAAAAGTTCAGATAGAAAGAGGTCAACGAGAGGAGCTGCAGCTCCTCACCCTGTCACCTCGCCACGACACGTCACGCCTGCATTCCTTCAAAATCTGCTGCTATAAGGCCTTTCTTTACATTTCTGTATCCAACTTGTGTTTTGTCTTCCATTGTGAACCCTGAACAAGACGCTATTGTTGCGTCCTGGCCTCGGCATGACAATGACTTGATTTCCATGTGATTTTTATGGTAATCGAGTTAATCTCTGTAACCTAATCGAGGGCTTAGGCAGTAAACAGCAAGAAAATAAGAGCAGCGGTCGAAATGGGAGGAAATGGAGAAGGCTGTTCTGGCTAGCTGAGCTGACATCATGCTAACATGCCGCTACAGTGAGGAGTGTTGTTTCAGACGGGTGGCTCGGCTGCCACACGACAAGAGGGCCACATTCTTTTTTCTCCTACTTCTTCTATTGTTTCATTTTCACTTATTTTTATGGCGTCACAGATTCCATCCCGGTCCACTTTTCTCCTGCTCTGACCCTCTTCCATCTCGTCTGCCTCTATCCGCTTATTCCCAAGCCACTCTATATCTATCTCCCTGCCTTTCCATCTTCCCCTCTCACACTCCTCCCCCCTAATCACTCCCATCACTCTCTTGTGAAGAGGTGGGGGGAAGCAGGCCCTTGTGTTTGACTGACAGGTCCTGAGTGCAGAAATCTCCCTGCGGTCGACCTTATCAGTGGCCAAGCTTGGCACAGTTGAGTGGCAGCCTGCTTTTTCTGGCTGCACTTTTCGCCTCTGGGAGTTTCCTTAGAGTGTGTCTGTCCTTGTGTCTGTCTGTGTGTGTGTGTGTGTGTGTGTGCTTATTCCAACACATCTGAGAACAGGCCAGTCCGATAAAAAATATCCAAATACACAAAGGGCTATAATTGCAATCTGTTGTTTAATATAAATTAGGTCAGTGCTGATATACTCTTTATAATAAATGACCTTCAGATGTCATTCAGTGAGTTCAGAACGACTGAAAGAGCTTTTGTTTCAGTTTAAGCGCCCCCCATGGAGTCTATCATAACTGTGACACAAACCAATTACCCAGTTTTATCCTGTCAGATCCCTCAGACGGATGGCTTGAGAGATTACTTCTGCCTAAATGTCCCAGAACAGTCCCAGACAGAAAACAGTGAGGGGAGAGGCAATGAAAAGGAAGAGATGCAACTATGCAATAATTATTTTCTTACTCTTCTCTCAAAGTTGTCTTTCAGATTTCTGCGCGATTGCACAATAAAGATAATCTTTTCAGCTGTCACTGGCCCAATAGGACGAATCCTGTAGATTTTGATAAACCTCCGACTTTGTCTTGCACACCACCATCGGGACAAATTTTACATCTCAACCTCTACTTGCACAGACATTGATGGTTGAGTTTTCAAATGATGTAACCTACTGACTATATGATCCCAGGCATTTCCCTTTGGCACCACAGTAAGTGGACAAAAAAACAATAATTCAGTTGTAACAGGAGAAGTTGATAGATGAAGAGCTGCAGACGACAGGCCACACACCTCCAACTTCTCAGCAAGGAAACTCCTTTTCCCTAAATATCTTTAACAGGTTCCCTGTCAGCACTCGGTTTGAATCCAAAATATTGCCAAATAGGCGCTTTTGTTTTTCACTTAGATAACAATTCTCTGCCATCCTCGTGTTGGTCAACTGTCTTCACTCCCATCACGTTATTAGCGGATCGTGACTGCTTGAATGTGCCGCGACAGACAAGTTTGTTACTGTCATGTCCGTCGCCCGACAAAGTATTTATCAAATAAGCAAATCGACTTTGGGGGCAGCAAGTAATGTAATCAGGGCCTGGAATACCATGTTATATCAAACACCATGGTAAACCTAATTGTCAGTTTAGCATTGTCAATGTAAGAATGTTAACATGGTGATGTTAGCATCAAAGCACAGCCTCACAGAGCTGTTGACTCTTAGCATTAATATTTAAACAATCTCCTCACATCCAGGCTGGAGCTACGCGACATTGCCAGGAGTTCTGAATATGTGAAGAAAACTGTGGGAGGTGAAAATTCACAGCTAAAACATGAAGTGTTAGTAAGTTGAATCTTCAATAATAATAGATCCTGGACTCTGTCATTCAACATTGATCTAAAGAGACATGATTAAAGAAACAATGCTACAACAGTCAAACAAACAGAAAGTAGATGACAATGACAGCCACTTTCAGAGATTCAGATGATGAAACATAATTAGGATTAAAATCAGTGGAACTGATCAATGCAGCTCTAAGGTGACACACCGCTGTGAGCAAGCTCCTTCACATCGATTGGTTCACAGCACGCAAACGCAGGCGGTATGTCTGGCTGCAGGAGGGAGGATGCAGGGGGTGTGGATGAGTGGATGAGGTGACCACTTGCTTTCCAAATCAATTGCCACACTTGCTGCATAAAGGGGGGCCAACTAAAGATCCACTTGCAGAGCCTAATTCATTCATTCTCTCGCTTTCCATGCCCCTCCCTCCCTGACTCCAAGCATTCATCTTCCCTCTGCTTTAGCAACCTCAGCAGATTTTTAAGTCTCTCTTTACTCCGGACAAACTTTGAAGTGAAGAATGTTTGTCTTGAGGTCTGGAAGGAAGCGGTAAAAACGATGAGAGAGCAGGTCTTTCCACGACTGTTACTCAAGTCCATTATATCTTGTAATTCCACTGATGATGTGATTTCCTACACACTCACACGCGCGCACACACAAATACACAATATGTTCCCTAGCAACATGTTTAAATCAGTCAACGCAGAGGCTGTTTTTTTGTGGGTGCAGTCGCTGTGGATGGGTGCTCACAGCCCAGGTGCAGGGACGCAGCGAGCTGCACGGGGCTCAGGAGAAGCAGGAAGCTCCCCCCCTCCTTTTTTACCAACCTCTCACAAGAGGGTGTCATCAACAGATCTGGCAGCATGTCTGTGTGGAATGCACCCCGGCAATTTACGCACACACTCACACGGTTAATAAACGCTGTCGGGCCATGGCTGGATCTCACACGTGTAAACTGTTCTTAAACTTGTCACATCTGACATGATTTGAGGTAGAACACGCGCGGAAAGGCTTCAGGGGGGGAAGGAGCCCTTGAATGGCCTGGCAGCAAAAGCTTGTGGCACTGACATATATAGGCATGCACGCAGACACAGAGCCGAGCGACATCCTCTCAGACCAAAACACATGGAAACACACATACAGAGTTCTGGAGACAATAGCCTGAACGCTGCCTGGACCTGGCAGCCTAATATAAGTGTCAGGGTTAAAAATAAAAAGGGGGAAGGCATGTCGCACAGCTGTGAGATGCTGTGAGATTTGTGTGCTGTCAGCCCACTTAAGTCACAACAGCTGAGATGACAAGGCACTGCCCCTCAACTGCCTTTTCCTCTTCTCCCTCCTGTCGTTCACTGGCTTTTTTATTCCCCTCTCCCTCTAACTCGATCCATCACTGCACCTTTAGCTGTCCCCCTCCCTCCCTTCCTCCCCTGACGCACATTTTCTCACTTCTATCTTTTTTCCCCCCTTGTCGAATGATAATGCCACCCACTCCTGGCAACAATGTTGGCAGCCCAACAAAGCGGCACCCGGGGGAACGGAAAGACAAGATTCAAGTGACGCTTTTTTTAACTCAATTGTCACCAGTCAGTCGTAATTCACTGGAAACATCACAGAGACAGATTTGCAGTCGCTTAGAGTTACACTATCTTGAGATACAGCCAGACCTGTAAAATGAAGGCACCAGGGGTTGCCCAAGTTGTCATGGTTTGCACGCCCCCTCCCTAAATTAAAACATTCCATAACGTCTAAATCAGCAAGATAGGTCAACAGTGTCCTTAAGGAAACTAACCAATCACTGAGGGGATTAGCTACCCAGAACAAGGGTGTCAAAATGCCAAATTTACACCACCCAGGGGAGAAGTCTTGACTCCCTGCCAAAGACAACTCTCCTCCACCAATCAGCGCCTCAGAAGCCAGCTCGAGCAAATCACCAGCTGAATAAAAATGACGAAAATGTTTAAAAGTTACTCACCACTTCCCACGTCCCCCTGGCTGTGCTGGGAATGAGATGGAAGGGTGGGGGCCGGGGGGCTCACTAAACGACAGGAGGATCTCAGAGGGGGAAGAGAGAGCAGCAGCACAGCGGCAGCCTGAAGCAAACACTTTCAACGGCTCCCCGCCTAATTGAAAAGGTCTGTTTTCATCTCTCTCAGATGAGCGAGTGCGAGCGAGGAGCGGGAAAAGAAATGACCGCTTTGAGTCGAGGTGATGAGGAGGAAGATAGCGGTCCCGCTAGGAGCTGGTCAGCAGGGTGAGTGTGAGGAAAAGACCAAGAGGAGAGAACAACAGGGTTCTTCAACAGACAAATGCAATCAGGGGTGACCACCAAGCTGGTGCTGAGAGGGCAAACAGTCCAAAACATGAATCCCCCCCCCCCACTGCCTGCAAAACAGCAGTCAGCGTTTTTTTTCCCCGGCCCCTTGTGCCCCATGTGCTTAACCTGTAAATGTTCTGGCAGTTATCTGCGCTGACATCATGTGGGAACACATAAGGACTTACAGGACTTACATTGAAAGCAAGTTTATGGCAACTTGCAGAGTCAGGACCAAGCAAAACTTCAACATTATCATATTATCAAATATATCAATGTGAACACTGAAGAAATTCCAACATATCACATTTTTTAGAGCAGGACACTGTGATATCAAAGACTTGAACGTTTGCTGAAGGAGTTAATATAAAAGTACTGGTTTGTATATATATACAAAACACTGATGGAAAAGACAAAAATGAAAAAGCCTAATAGGTCTCTCAATAATAATTTTTTTGCAACCCTAATTGTGCCGAAATACACTGACTTGTCAGGGATAGACTTAAGTCAGGAATCCACATGTGGCTTTTCTAAAATACAGCCTCGTGATTGAATTTCCAGAACTGGGTTCTCAAGCTAAATGTGGAAAACAAATTGAGAAGATAAATAATAAGAATCATTGTGAATTTGATAGCTGTTATAGCATTAACAGGCAACAAAAAAATAGTTTTGCTAACTTCCTTGTGTTTCTCGCTGTGGTAGCACATGAATTCATCAAACCAACAGACTTTGAAAGAATTAGTATTGTGCGAAACAGTGACGGATGTTGAGTTCTGTCTTCGAGCCTGAAGGCATGGATATTATACTTTAAGTATGCTGTGTGTGGGAACAAAACTGCATTCACTGAATCAAATTTGAATGCAGATTAGGTGTCTTCAGCTGTTCAATGATCGATCTTCATGTTTATAGAGAGCACTAGTGTAGTTTTCCCTCTTCAGCAGTCAATCAGTCTCCTCTCCCTCTGCTAAACCTACAGGGGCAGCAGTCTATGGAAACATCTGCTAGAGCGCTTTCCTAAAGCTCTCCTCTGTAAAAACTTGGACTAATGTACATTCAGTGAGCAGCGGATAACTTAAATCAACCCAAGTTGACTGTGACCTTGTAATGGGTCTCCGGATGCGAAATCCTAAACTAACCATAGCCCAAAATGGCCGACTCTGAAGGGAGGTTTCCCCCCGTCACTCCCTGCCAGTCATATGTCAAATAAATACAGGAAGAGAAACGGTGAGGCGGAGAGTGAGCGCAGGAAAGAGCCATCTATCTCCGCGCAGCTCGAGGTCGAGGTTTCTGGCACTGTCGGCGTATGTGATGCGGGCGGAATGTCATCACTTCTTCTGTGGTGCTCACACTGTGCACCTACTGTTCTCAGGGGTACAGGACAGCCAGAGCCACAGCTGTAAATCTTAAAGGGATTGGTGGAAAAAAACAAGCAGGGTTGTGGCTGAGAGGGGAAGGCTCCTGTCCACACCTGACAACAAAGACCTGTGTTGTTCCTGCTGAGCATATGCACAGGTATTTCACACAACATTTGCATTTCACAAGTACAGACACAAACAAAGCGAGGCAGAGAGACGCGAGGAAAACAATAAGACGCTCAGGAAAGAAAAATTATGCTTACACAATACCAGTCACCAGCATTCATGTAGATTAAATCAGTTACAGGCAACAAGCCACCACATCTCATGTTTCCTCTCCTGCTACTATGGTAACTGAGCTGCTGCAGTCCACATCACTCAAATCTGGTACAAAAGCTTTCCATCATGCCCAAAATATGCTGAGAATCACCCTGCTGTGCCTGGCACAATTGGTCCCATTTGTACAGAAGAAAATAGCAGAAATGATCAGGGAGGGGGAAAAGGCACCACCTGACTGGCCTTGCAAGAGCTCTCTTGCGGCAAAGAAAAGCCCTCACACCTCGCTTTCCTAATGACCGACCTAATGCTTTTCAAAAAATTAGCTCATTTGTCACTGTTAGAAACAAGACGTGCATGAAGAGGGCCTGAGGTGCGTCCAGGAAGGGGGAAGAAAGGAAATCTGAAGAAAAAAAAACACCCCCTCCATCCTCCATCCTCCATCCCGCCAGAGAAAGGATAAGTCATGTACTCAACCCCCTCTTCCCTTCAGGAACAAATGAAGTTATCAATCAATCCCGCAGTCCCACAGAGAGAGGGAAGAGAGGGCCAGAGGCAAACAGAGAGTGGAGCTGAGGCATCCAAAAACACTCAGAGAATACAGGCTGATTGTTTCGCGGAGGAGCCCTGCAGCAGAGTAGCAGACAGCTGACTGTGAGTGCGCGCAGCTTACACATCGGTTTGTGTCAGAATATGCAGGTAAAATCACACAACACTTTACTGTTCGAACATTTAGCACCAAAGGTGTTTTAATACATTTACGTATTTCATAAAGTTATTGCAAATGAGCTATTTAATATTCATTAGTGTCATTCATTGGAAGATCTGTATTGGGGGGCTGGGCTATCGATAATAACAAGCTCCTCGTCCACCATGTTGATATCTATAACTCATGTTGCATTGTTTACAAAAAATCACTTAAGGAAGTATTTTTTCCAAACGGAATAATCATCTACTTAGCTACATCACTTTATTGCTTTGTTCTTGCAGCGTGTTCTGTGCCCTTAAGCATCCAAATATTTGCCTCGGGAGTTAGTGGAGACCAAAACAGAGCTAAAACTATGTCTAAGAGTGGACTGCAAACCTCCAACAGTCCCCTTTCATTCATCAAGCCGTATCAAGTATCAAATTCAATAGCCCAGTAGCACACACATTTCTAGACTGTCCGTAATTGTATAACCAGAATTTGAGCTCACCACACCTAGGTTCCGCATCAAATTGCACTCACTCATAATTACCAGACAACTAAATACGCCTGATATTTTCATCAAGATACATACATTATTCCCTGACAAATTAACAAAAATGTCAAAATAGCCCCCTATCTCACCATGTTAAAGGATGTGACGAAAGATTCCTGGAACCGTCCCTTTATCTGGATCTGCAAAAAGCTTTTAAAGGGATCTATTCTGGGCTGACACCCACCCTCCATCCAAGTTTTGTGGAAATCTGTTTAGTAGTTTTTGTGTAATCTTGCTGACAAACCAACAAACACCAACAGAAAATACAAACTGACCCGGGTGAAAACATAGCTGCCTTGGCTGAGGTAATACCGGTAAATATTGGATTTACACGCAAACATTAATCCAAGTGAATGTTTGTGTTGCTCTGTGTTCGCTGGATGTGTAAATAAGTGTTTAAAGAATGCAGGTTTTAAAGACGTTACAGTAGTTTCAAGAAGCGGTCTATTTCTCTCATCAATATGCAAATACATGGCGAGTTACAAATCTAAAGGGGTCTAAAATGGCTTCATATATTGCTTTTGTGTGCATATCAGTGTCAGGATTCGTCTAGAATTAGACACCACCATGACGGTATAATGTGGATACTCTGAGGACACATAAAATACAACACCACTGTCAGAACAGAAAGATGAAGCATCAGTAAAGATAAATGTTCTTTAAACAGTCAAATGCTGTTCAGATCACTAATTTGACAGAATCTGTGCAAATGTAGAGAAAATAGTAAAAGAGGCACAAAAGTGACCAGTTGCCATGCCTACCTGTGTGATTCTAGTTTCCCTTGCTTGTCTTTCCACTGGCTACAGAAAGTATGTCTCTGTTGCATAGAGAGATGCAGCTATGTCAATTGTGAAGCTAGTGTTTCATGCTGAAAAATGGTCTTCAGTTAATTACAGACAGAAAAGAGAATAATCAGCATCAAAGTGATCGTTTACATTGTAAGGCAAACACTCCCTGTACTGTAAAAACCCTCAATCAGAAATTGATTCTCCTGGATGAAAAGAAAAGAAAACCATGCGATATAGAAAACACTGAAATGTCAGCCTCATGAAATCAGTGAAGCATGCATGGGAGTGTGTGTGTGTATGTAGTCTATACACTCTCCAAGGCCACACTTATCACATGTAGCCACAAAAAGGCCAGGAATTTGTCTTATGACCCGGGATGTCCACACAGCTCACCAGTGAACTCATCATCTCATGGTTGCTGGCTGTCAGTTCCCCGAGCTTATTAGCTTGGCTGCGTTTCTCCCTTCAGACAGTGTGATGGGTGGTGAGAGGAGCGGTGAGGCCGAAGACCACGAGCTGAGCTTCAGCCAAGAGCGGCGGGGGGAAAGGAAAGAAAGATGGAGGAGAATTTTTTTTTCAAAAAGGGAAGAGGAGGAGAAAAGAGAGACAGATTGAAATATTTTGTGCTTTTGTTTGAAAGGGAATAAAAACAAAGAGTGACGAGGCGGGAGAGAATAAATGGGATGAGTGGCCGGGAGAGAATTCAAGAGACTGAAATAGAGAGGGATGAGAAGAAGGAGTTTGCACCCGTTCTTCTCTTCTCTCTGGCCTGGCAGTTGGCCTTTTGGCAGGGGCCGCGGTATCCATTGCGTATGGGTAACCCTGCAGACCCAGAAAATGAGCAAAGTTAAAGCAACTCTGAAAAGTTTGGGGGGATTTTCGAGGCAGGGTGCTTTTTCATGAAAAACAAAGTCTGAGGCATCGCACCGCAGCTGACTGAGAGAGCCAAGATTGAGCCTTATTAGACAGAATAATTTTCACAGCTGTTTCCGATCCGTTAGTGCTTCATGTGGACCGAGTGGAGGAGTGGACAAAAGGAAAGGAAGGAAGGAAGGAAGGAAGGAAGGAAGGAAGGAGAGGAGAGGAGAGAAGCACAGGCAAAGGACAGGAGATGCTGTCTACCATCTTGACAATAACTCAACAGCAAATCACTGTTTAAATGTTACACACACACACATACACAGAAGGACACACAGTTGTACAGGAGTTAACAACATGCTCAGTGAGCTCTTCAGGGCCAATCCTTCTACTTAGAGGAAGGCTTGGATTTCACAATGCCCAGCTGTTTCTCTTGCACAAGTAAAGCCCATTAAAATTCCTGCTTACAGTGAAAAGGTATTGCTGCACACACGCAAACACACGCACACACACACACACACACACACACACACACACACACACACACACACACACACACACACATACACAGACCTACAGTTTACAGGGGAATGAGCTCAAGGCAGAAGATCAAGCCATTAAGTTCATAAGGGGTCTTGTTTCCTCTGTATCTTTTAATCCCTTCTTCTCTCTTCCTGTCTCATCTTTCTCCCAGTAGACCTTAATTCTCTGGGGAGGGGTGGACACACACACATATTAATTCACAGCACATTCACACACGCACACACACACACACACACACACACACACACACACACTCCTACGTGAGCTTTCATAGACTCCCCAGTTAGTCGCTGCGTCGCCGTTAACTGTCCTGTCCACCTGCGGCAGAGTACACACCGGCTAATAACCTGTGCGCACTGGCTGTTGGAGCTGTCAGTCAAAGTGAACAGGAGGACAGCACATTAAATTAAAGCAAACAGCAGCTGTCTACTCAAAGATAAAGACTTACCGCGATAAGTTTGTTATGATAACTTTATTTTTAATGAGAATGAGGGATGACGGGTGCAAGAGGTGAATGTAAAGAGCTTCTCTGCAGATGTGATAATGAGGATGCATCGAAAATAGATTCAGTTTGTCATGTTATTTCAGACAGCACTTTCCGAGAGTTGTAGGGCAAGTTGTAGGCAAGAAATACATCAAGATACACTATTTAAAAGGAGAAGCAAGGGAAAGAAAAACTTTAAGTAAATTATATGTCACACTTTAATGCGAATAAATGTAATCTGGTGCTGGTTAATTTCCTAAGCACTCCTGTACAAATTACGACACAGTTACTGTTTTTCTGACACAAAATGACTGGACACATGTTTTGCATCTGGCTGATGACCGAACCCGAGCAGAAGCTTCTCTTTCTTTCCTTGTGGCCCCATCGAAAACACAAATGCTGCAGAGAATGGATGCTGGCCTGCCATTCTCTCAAAGTGCTATTGCTACAATGTGGTGCACCCCAGGAGTCCATTCTTGAACCACCATTATTCCTTTTTTATATAAATGATTCACCAAATGTGGCCAACAGAGTTTCCTCCCTAATGTTTGCTGATGATACATTATGGGTTCTTTTCACACACAAATTTTAACTCATTGACAACAGGTGCCAACTTTACATTAACACGGTGTTGTTTTGTGGAATATCTTTATACCCTTTATTAATTCTTTAATCTTTCCTTACTTTGCATACTTGCATGTTCTGTACATATTCCACAAATAATTACCTTTTGGACTTCTTTGGGACTTTAGATTAGAGCTGAATATGCAAAACAAAACAAAGAACTTACTGTGATTATTTGACATGTACTTTGAATGCAATATGAGCCACAATTTTAATAGAATGGAAATGTCTGAATTTTAAGTCAGTCATCAAATCTTCATCGCCCCAAACATCTCACAAGGGGATGTCACTTTTCAGTCAGACACAGCTAATTTGTGTTGTTTTTGCGAAGCTGAATGTCTAAAAAGTCCATCCCCTGGTGAATCAGATTCCAGTCAGGGTCATCGCATCATCAACCACCTCTCAGTGGGAGACCAAAAGGCACACACACAGCCTCCCATATACACACACGCACACTCCCACATACGTGCACACACACTCAGCTGAGTAATCAGCCACTGACTATGATTGCAGAGAGTCCATCTGCAGTGGGTTTTTATGTCGGGAAAGAAACACACATTCTCCTCACAGCCAAAGAAGGTATCCTGAAATTAGACACATACACTGACCCAGCCATGTCTGATTAGGCCATGACCTGTGTGATCCCTGACCTGTTTGGATTATCTGTGCGTGGGGTCATATTTGTGTGTGTGTGTCATGGTGATCCGCACATAGTCACCGCTTTCTGAAGAACCCCTGAGTGACGTAGGCACCTCTCACTGAGACTGTAACTCATGATCCAACCATGGATTTATAAACAGATGTTTTTCCAAGTGTCTCAATAAAAGGGTTGTACTTGTGTCATCAGAGTCAGGTTAAGTGTGTGTGGGGGTGTGTGCAGATGCGGGCGTGCGTGGGCGAGACGCTGCTTTTGTTAATCACCGCGGCCACGTTGATGAACTGTGGCTGAAAGTCTCATGCCATGCAAATTATAACAACTCCCACCTCAAAACTCAAGGGAGAAGAAGAGGTGGAAACCTCCCTCAATAACTGCTTCCAAGCGTTACACTCCAAAGCTAAACCTCTCAGCATACACACAACACATGCTTCGCTCTCCGGTCTCATTAAAAAGCCATCGCCCCGCTCTCTCGTGCGCCCAAACAAATACAATCATAAATTGAGAACAGGGTGGAGGAGCAAAAAAAATCCCCACTAAATGGAGGCGCTCCCTTTGTGGTGACTGTGGCTTCACAATATGGGATTGCTGGAGTGTTTCCAAAACAGGCGCGTGGCCCCCTGTTCTCACAACAGCTGAGGCCCCCGAGC
>OMLP01003256.1:22836-45499 GCA_900302685.1 Spondyliosoma cantharus | reverse complement strand
ATATGTGTGTGTGTGTGTGTGTGTGTGCGTGCGTGCGTGCATGCGTGCGTGTGAGAGAGACACGGTTTCTTTTCTTATAGCTGGCTGAACAGGGGGTGGTTAAATGTAAATGTGTAATTTCTTGTAACTATCATATCAACGCATCAACTGTTGTTCAGCTCTGATATGGTACACATATGGGAACACATCCTTCACGACCTGGCATTGCATTTGAATGTCCTTTAAACCCATTTTATTGGTTTGTTGAATTGTTCAACACATGATGTACATTAATTCTCCATTTGAAAGCAGTGGTATATCCCACTATTTGCTTATCACTGAACAAGGTAAGGAGTTAATGACACTATTGGTCTTTGAGCGAGAAAATGAAAAGTTGGACTCATGAGCAATATATCCCACTTTAGCTCAGCTCAGTCGCCTACACTTAGTAGTTTTGCTGACCCAGTCTTATTTGGTCTAGTACTAACCAGTATGAGAGCTAATGTTAGCAAACTTTAGATTGCAGTGTAACAGATGTTATGAAGTATTTGCTTACTTAATGACTCTTTTCTACTAGCACTACTAGTTTAGCTAGCCCCATTCATGACCTCAGCATTCAATATATAAAAGGCCTGGTAACACCAGTATTTACATCAGTGCTCTAGAATGTTATCAGCATGATTAGTAGATCCACTTGTGGGGGCAAAGAAAATGTGTGCTTTGGTTTCCTCTATTGGCATCATTGGCTGTCTTGATAGTGCTGACCATTAAACGATAGTTGGAGTGTCCAAAATGGAAGAAGCTCTCATACTTGAACATATACAGTGATTTAACCCCTCTCTATTAGCTGCTCCAGAAAAGCAATGGCTTGCAGAAAGTTGTGAGACGGGTCGATGGCACACATCACCTTCTGAATAAACTGTAAGAACGTATAATCTTTTAAAGGACTAAGCTAAGCTAACAAGCTTTATATTCTTTTTAGCAAAATTTTGTATAATGGTGATCAAAATGCCAGGGGAAAATAAGAACAATAGTGTGAAATCATTGTGACTAACTAGTGCTAGCCTGGACTCTGAAGAAGTTAGCTCTCCAGCAATAAGACTTTACTAACTAGCCTCGAACACTTTGAATCAATAGTTCACAAACTGCACTGTACAAGACTTCATCCTACTGTAGCCAACAGTAGCTAGAGCAGTTGAGCAGAGCAACACAGTCTGTGGAAATAGGAGGTGTAATCATTGGTTTTGCTCCAAAAATGTTCGAAATGATTTTGGGGCTAATAAAATAAAAATTTGAGATACAACTGATGAAGGCAAAATAGACTTACTGCTACATATATAACAGGTAAGTAAAAGTATTTGATTGTTTCTCTAAGGTGTGCATGACATATCAACTATGTGATGAGTGCTGAGGTTACAAATAGGGCTGGGTGTCAGCATGTCACGACTTTTGTCAATGGAGAACCAAAGAAATTACGATTAAGTCGAGCTGGGGCATATGATGATCTAGACGCTGTTTTAGCGAGTTCAGTTTGAATCAAAGTCTGTGGGAAACTCTGACTGTTGAGGTTTAAGATGGCCAAATGGAAAAATATCTGACGATTTTAGGAGGTACAGCAAGAACATGAAAATGATTTCCATCTACGTTTTATCTGCATGTTTATTACAGAGATAGGTCCAGGATGCTTTGAGCCTAACTCAGCAAAATCTCAGTTGTGGCAGCTTCAATGTAAAAATGTCCATGCTGAGTTCATAAAAGCACATTACAGACCTGGTAATAAATGAGGTATAGCTGCTTTTTAGGGCAATTGTTCCCTAAAGAGCATTCTCTTTCAAGGTGACTTCCTTTGACAGTAGAATAATTGATGAAAAATTACAATAAATAAATAAGACAAATAAAGTGTGGGTTTAGTCTCCTGGTCCGTGATCTTCAGTTTATTCTGTTTCTGTTGTGTGCTTCTGCAAAAAAAGTCAGACAGGTTTGTCAAATTAACAAAAAAAAACAGAAAAGTCTTGGAGGGACAAGCAACATACTGATGACTGCTAGTCCTACACGTACCTTGTTTGAGGCTAAGGCTAGAGGGGTGGATGGGTCTGTGGGGTGATGAGATAATTTAAGAGATCAGGTGATCAATTTAGCTTTATTTTACATAGAACTATGTTTTTTTAAATGCTTCTACAAAATCCCTTTTTTGAGTGAGCTCAGCAAACTTCCCGGCCATTTGCCCATTAGACAATAAAATATTCAGCTCCGCTACAATGGTGCTGGAGAAAACTCAGAGTTTCCAAAATGAAAAGGGTTCAGTGCCTGGGGAGCATGAATGTGCTCTATTAATTAATAGCAATTTGCCTTAGATTTTGATATACATTGTACAAAGGGAAAATATGAACTGATGGTGGTGCTGGAAGAAAGGCTGGAGGATCTGGGGACCATTAAAGTGGGTCTATGTAACTTCTGTAACTAAATGCTGTTAACTGAGCTAGAACCTGCACTGCAAAACACCACTCCATATGAATGCTAATGTTGCGCTGAGTCAGCTAGATGTGTACATATAAAAACAATTGCTCAGCGAATAAACTTTAAACGATGAACACATGTCACAGTGTTTAGATATTGTTGCACTGTGCCTAAGTGTTCACATAAATTGGCTTCTCAATTAATTCATGATCAAAAAAAGTTGCATAAAAGTCATCTGCTAATCTGTGACATTTTAAAATGTAATGTTGCAGTACCATAAGTAGTGGAGGGTGATAAAGTCAGCAAGCAGACTCATTACAGTCAGTTGAAAAGTAATATCTACTAAAGTTTGCTAAAATTAGCTAACATTATCCATTATAAACCACTAGTCATAGCAGAGCAAGCAAGGCTGTATTAGAATTAAACAATGGTCGGTGATCCTGCTTACCAATTAAACTTTGTGAGAAATGGTCAGAAATCAAAAGGTAGCCCCATAGTTATAGGGGGTAGCATTGCCGTTACGTGCTGTTCACTATACTCTTTGCTGTAGCAATCTTTGTTTGTATTGATGAGCTACTGTTAGCAAGTGGCCTCTTACGTACGATGACAGTAGTCAGGATTCAGACAGTGTGTGGTATTTTTCTGTTCAGTAAGGAGAACAGGTATAAAAATAATTCCTTTCTTCACATTTTGAGTCTACTTGGTTTACTCATTAGACTAAGCTATATGTCTCTGCAACACAGTTCAGAAGGCTTTGACATAACGTCAATAGTTGTTTCTTCACACTCAGTTGATAAGGTTACAATGGTAGCTCATTTTTAAAAATGTTTTTAAACTAAAATTCTAGCCATATCTTACACATTGCTCAATTAAGGACAATGTGTTATTTCTTGTTTCAAAGGTTGCACAGTTGCACTTAAAATAACTTCATGATCAATGTGTCCAGTAGTTGTTGCTGCATTTTCCTCTGGAACAATACTACAGCAGCAAAACTGTTGGGTCCTGGTGTTTTACACTTATACTGCCGTTCTGTTCACTTCTTGAGCCACCATATGTAGAAAAAATACTTAAACAGCTATCTTGTCTTCTCTGCAATCATACTGTACCTGCCAGCGCCCCGCTGTGCTGTTGTAGCTGGCTGGTGAAGAAGCGCTCTCGCTGGGATACCTGCTCGTCCCAGGCCTCCAAGATTCCCTGTTTCTCTCCAGGGTCCATCATGAGGGTGTCTGGGTGGGCCTCGTCAATGTGGGCCCTCACTCCATCCAGGTTGTGTGAGTACTGCAGCTCCCCACACACCATGCACACCAGCAGCTGGTTGAGCGGATCGTAGTCCATGAGGTAGCGGTTCCTCCACACAGTGTCTGACACAGGACCTTCATCGCCATTATTATTCTCATAGCCAGCGAACAGAAGCTCTGACTCATCTGAAGAGACAGTGGAGAGGGGTAAGGTTTTGAGCCAATATTTCCATTCAAACATTCCTTCTATTGGGTTTAAAATGGCATAGCTGATACTGCACCTTCGAGTGGCGCTGTGTATTCTGGATATGGAAAGGATTCCAGGTCGGTGTCTGCTGAAGTGCTAGGAAAGAGAAATAATGGTTATATTTGTTATTATTCTACATTGAGCTGGAAGCAGAACAATCTTTAAAGAAGCCAAACAAATTTCAAACCTTATTAAATGTTCTGACTCCTCAGAGGAGCTCACCCACTGACCAGAATCCTGCAAGGATTATGAGAGAGAAAAAAAGTTTGAGGAAAAATATTGTCTTGTCAAACAAACAAAAAAGACAAACAAACAATATTATATATTACCTGAGGAATTTAGTAAATGACACATGGACCAATGGTTACTTTTTTACACCTACTGTCAAAAATGGGCCCTATCCAGTTCCTGTGTTAAAAGTACCATCAGCTGTATGCATTGATGAACATAATGAAAATTATGAGACATAAAATAAGCATACCAGTGTAATCAAGTCTACATGACTGCATCTACAATATCAGCCACCAACACGAAGATGTCAAGTGATGCTGAGGTAAACTGAGACAGTGCTGATAGAGGTGGAACTCTTCTGTTTTTGTCTCTTTGTAGCTGTCTTTGTTGTGCTTTGATGACTCTTTATGGTTGGTTCCCATCTCTTAGAAGTCATTTGATGGAAAACAAAAAGCTAAACTATAATCATGTAATTTTATAGATGTGTAGAGATTTCATCTGAGAGGTTGCATTATGTAGACACATGCCCCAAATGACAACACACAGATTTTTTATTTAAAGACCAAGTGTGAAGGATTTAGTGCCATTTAACACTTCAAATCTAGCAATGAGGTAGCTGAACACCCCTCATCTCACCCTACCCTACAGTAGCCGCTAATAACATAAAAACACGAAAGACCCTTCAGTGTTTGGTTTGTCCATTCTGGGCTACTGTAAAAAAGAAAAACACAAAAAAAACCTAAAGCCTTACAAGAAAAATTTGTCTTAGTTTCAGGTTATTTTTCACTAGAAAACATAAATCTGAATGTTGTATTACCATGGTTTTGTGATGGTTTGGTCTCCATTTCTCTGTCTTCTCCCCGTTTTTCTAACTCTGTATGAAGGCTTATTTGTGTGTTTTGAGGGTAATAGAGACTTCATGCTTAAATCAATACAATCATCTTCATCACATTATGACTAATCTGCATTCTTCATAATTTAATATGACTATTATAATAAGACAGTAACCTTGAAACAAGTTGTTTTATATACCTGTGCAACTCTCACCTGTGTCTGTATATCCTGGGCAGGCAGGATGGGCCTCAAGTTGTTGGAGGCTCTCCTTGGGGTATTTCCCTTATCCCGAATGGCCTTCCTGGCTCTCTGTTCCTTCTTTTTTATCCTCCAGTACTCCCGTTTCCTCTTCAGAAAATCCTCATCTGACTCACCTGGGATGGGCTTCGGTGGAACCATGGTACTTAGAGGTGCTAGCTTGGTGAGAGGTTGTATCAGATGTGTGGGGTTCTGAAGTTGGTCACAAGGGATTTTTATTGGACTGAGAGTGGAAGTTGGCATTTGCCCAGGGGGTTCAATAGGTTGCAGGTTGATGCTGGACAATGGGTTATCTGGGGGCTTCAGAGTGGGGAGGCAGGTAGCTGCGTCTTCATCCGTGCTTCCTGTAGTCCACTTTGCTGGTCCTGGCATGGCTTCTTGACGATTCTCTGGCGCTCCAAGATATTTGGACTCGGTCTGTGAAGGGCCAGCATTCATTTTGTTTTGCTCACTTCTGGCTGAACAGGAAACACTGGTGATGGGCAACTTGACCTCGAGAGTGTCAGGTGACTGTTCAGCATTACAAGTTGTAGGGCTAACAACCAGGACTGTGGGGATACTAGTCACTGCAGTCAGAGAAGCATTAGATGGCTTGGGCTGGAGGGCTGGTTTTGGATTTACAGCATTAACAGTATTGATAATAATGAGACCTGGAGCCTGAAAGACAACAACACAACATGAACAAATGATTCAGCTCAGTTAATACGGCAAATAATCTTACACGTGTCAAATGCCAGACAGAGGTTTGCGGTGTAATGATTCAGATTTCAGCTGGAGAGGGCAGTGGCCATGTCTACAAGTCCTGAACTCTTTGGGCCTAAAACCAAATTAGACATAGGCTGCCAAAGCAGATGATAAGATGATATCTTTAGCATAATCCAACTGGTGTAAAAGAACGAAGGGTCTAACTGGCTTTTGTTGGAAATCAGTAAAATCATTCTGCATCATCAATCTAGTGTTTTTTTTCTTTTGTGGTTTATTTTAAAGGTCACCGGCCACAAAAGTTTTGAGACGATATAAAACACCCCAGTGTTGGAGTGTATGGAGCCTGTAAGGGCTTACTATGTTTTCTTATACTGCTTGCATCAGATACAGTTTATGTAACCCCAGATAGTTTCCGGTGCACTATAAGTTCTTGCTTACATCCATTTAGCCACCCGTTCTTGCCACTGACACTTTTGCTGGTCTCAAATGAGGTTGTATTAGAAAATATTGTGAACACATGCTCTGTGTTCCTTCTCAAAAGTGTCTTATGAGAGGAATACAAAAAGAGAAGGTGTTTTAATACACTGTTTTGATAAATCAAGATGGGATACAGAGGCTAACATATAAATTACAGAAGATGATTCATCTGGAAAAATATTCAAGTTTTTTTTTTTTTTTTACAACCCCCAGAATGAAAAAGTCACAAAGTAACAAACCTGAATTATGTTGGAGAATGTGTGGTAACATTTCTGCAGTTGACGATCACATTTTTGAGTGTCCTAATGTTTCTGCTTACTGGGTAGATGTGGTAACAGAGATCAGATCCATAACCAGCTAAGAGCTAGATTTATATATTTGGGAAATGTACCAACTTGGCAGAAAAAGCCGGACAAAAATATACTACATTACAACTAGCAGCTAGAAAAAAAGCAATAATAAGGAAATGCATGAGCAAAGAATTTCCAACAACTCTGAATAGATAGAAATAATTCAAGAATATTACATTATGGAACGGTCTTTTACCGTTCAATAGAATGTCTCAGGATTTTCTCTATGAGTGTGAAAAATATTGGGAAAAATTGAAAAGTTATTTGTTCCATAAATGTTTTTTCTACTATGTATATAATTTGACTGTTTTATTTCCTTCTGAACCTGGAACAATAGCATTGATGGCTTTACATGACTCCAAGTATTGTGAATCAGTAGAACTCTCAAGGATTTCTGGAACAATCATGAACATTGCATGTATCCCAGACTCTTTTCACTTCCAGTTTTTCTTTGCCAAGCATTTTGTTCTATCAAAATGACCATGTCTGTTGTCCCACTGTCTGTATGAGGCATTCTCTCTCATCTTTTCTTTTTTTTTGAAAAAAACAAAACAAACAAAAAACATTAAAATATAGTTTGAAAAATGTTGTGGATAACACATCAGTGGGTCAAATGGACTCTACATATTGTAATTCATTGTAATTAACATGATGACATGCTCACATTTGACAAAAACTTAATATCATGTGTCATGTTTTTTGATGAAATTGCAAAAGCTGATGTAAGGCTAGGCTTAGCAAACATATATAGTCTTTAATTGTTGCTTGTTCTAAACTTTGCCCACCTACCCTGACTCCCTCTCACAGTCTTTCTCTTAGATCAAACAATGCTGTATCAAGCATGTTCAATATTAGCTACTTGCTATCAGCATCTTGGAGCCTTTTGGATGAAGCGCAACATCTGAAACTAAAACAAGTCCAGTTGGCTGCAATATAGCACCTAGAATTATCATGACCTGGATTACCAAGAACCTTCAACATGATATACAATGAACATTATCTCCATGTGTCACATCACCTGGATGTTTTTCTGGGGATGTCGACTGGTGGATTCTCCTTGTCTTCCTGTCTGCCTTTCCTTTAACCTGGCCCTTTGCTGCCTCTTCATCAGCTTCCAGTATTCCCTCTTCCTCTGCAAGCTGGTCAAACCACTGTGCTCCATCACCTCACTGAGATGTATTTGTGCTGAAGGCAAACTGTTGTTTTGGCATTGTTCTTGTGCCTGACATTGTTCTTCACAGTGTTGTTTCTGTGGTTGCAGTTGACCCATGGGTAAGTGATGTAGCTTTGGCGGCTCAGGGGAGCAGCAGTTTTGATGACCTATTTTCTTGTTGCGAAGTCTCTGGGTCCTGCGTTGTGATGATGGGCCATCAGAGACTTCCGTGAGATTTACTATGAATTTTGAAGGGGTTTGGGATGAGTGCTCACAGGTGGGATGCAGGACTATCTCTTCAGAGGTGGGAGGCGGTGGAGGTGTCTCTCTAGTTTGTGGTGAGTCCGTCAGATGAAGGCGTGGTGAACCTGCTTGTACTAAAGCATCTGTGTCGGACTGCCAGCTTTTTATCTCCAGCGTCAAGTCAGCAGCAATAGGAGCCACCTCATCCTTTTCAAAAAAGAGCTGAGGTAAATTTGCCTTCATCTCTGGCTCTGAAGCCTCTTCTGATGACTCTATTTTAATGTCAGTTTGCACACTCTTACACTCTGACACTGTGCTGAGTGATTCCTCCAGGAGTTTTTTCATAGAGGCCACAGCTAGCAGAGTGGTAGCTTGGCTGTCTGCATTCAGATCTGGGTCAGACTCAGGCTGAGGCGCTGGAGGTGGTGATGGGGAGGTTGGGGGTTTGATATCTGGACAGATGGCTTGTTCTGGTTGAGAATTTAGGTCAGCTGCTGGCATAGAGTCAGTCTCTTGTTTTATCTCACTTGCATGTGGCATAACAGGCACACTGTTGTTGGGGAGAGGTTGCGTATTTCTTGCATGGTTAGTGAACCTCCTTCCAAGTGGTACAGTGCTTGCTGCTACCTGCCTCTGGGCCTTCCTCCTCTGTAAGGCTGCACTGGCCCTTGCTTGGAGGACACCCTGCTTCAGTCGAGCAGCACGAGCTGCTCTCTGCTCACGCTTCTTTATTCTCCAGTACTCCCGCTTCCTTGCCATCCGCTCCTCTTCTGTCAGCTCTGGATCCAGACAGAGCACTGATGGTGCACTACTTGAGACTGCCATTTTCATGACACAGCCACCAATGTTGGGCCCTGCTGTTGATTCTCCAGAAACAGTGTTTTGAGGGGTTTGAGGATGAGTAAGGGTGAGCTGACCTACAGACTGGATTGCTAATGAGTGTGAATTAAAAACAGTTGTGCTTTCAAGTTGAGGCCTTGGTCTGATTGCCAGTTGTCTTGGAGGCTTGTAGACGGACTGTGCAGGGAGAGGAAAAGTGTCTTTCACCTGAGCTGGGCAGAGCAGAGGAGGATGGTTTACATGAATGGGAGCAATACTTCTCTGTTTAGTACCAGGTTGAGGCTGAGGTTTTGTGGTGGGGGTATTATTACAAACTACTTCAAGCTCCTCTTCACTTTTGTGTGGTGCTGTGTTGTGATCTGTGGGAGCCTGGGGAAGGTTAATGGTCACTGTCCCGTCCTCTTTGATAAACCCTCCAATGGTCTCAGAGGCGTGTGTGAGGGTGCTTCCTGTTGACTGCGTCAGCGCTCGAGCCCTCCTCATCTCCTCTAGGATTTTCTGGTAGCGTTTAACTCTTCGCGTCAGAGAGTCCTTCTCCTTCAACCGAGCCTTCATTTCCATTGATAGCTTAGCTCGCTGTTCACGTTTTTTAATCCTCCAGTACTCTCGCCGTTTGGCTATTATCTGCTCAGGTGTGTCATTGGGGTCAATTTTGGGGATATTTCTGGTACCAAAGACTGAAGCAAGAGATGGAGATTTACATCTGATACTTCTTTGATTCATGAAATTCCTCTGGACTTCCATGAAACTCTGTCTAGGTGTTTTACACCGTGCAATCCCTCGGAAAACATTAGAAAGATGTACATAACTAGGAAGCTTTCTCTGTGACTCCCTTGGCTTTTTCACAGAAGTTACATCAGGTGTGATGGCTTTCTGATCTGTCTGCAGGTTAACTGGAGCTAAACTTGCTGCCCTACTTTGAAGTCTATAATTTTCCCTTTTGGTCGATGCAAATGAAGTTCTAACTCGAGAAGGACACTGCTTCTGACCTCTCCAAAACGTCTGAGATTGAAGATGCTGAAGAATTGTGGCACCAACCGGTCCTGTTTTTTGTGCCGTCAGCCTCTGTGACATCATCTCTGTGCCATGCATCCGCTCTCTGGTCTTAGCTAACTGAGCTGCCATCTTTGCTCTCTGCTCTCGCTTTTTAATCCGCCAGTGCTCTCTGCGCTTGGCTGCTCTCTCCTCCTCAGACTCAAGCAAAGGTTGTGAGTTGATAATACCTTTAGCCCTCTGAGAGGTGACCAAGGCACTCTTTCTTCCACTGTGAGGTGTAGTGTTTGCTGCTTTGCCCTCTGTCTTAACAGAAACAGGGACACATGGAGAAGACACAAGGATCATACCTGTGGTGACATTGGTGGGTGGGATTTTGGGGACTGTTGCTCCCTGCATAGACACGCATGGCTGAGGTGTTGTTTTAGCGGAGCTGCCATTGGTAATTCTGGTCACTCTGACTGGAGGCACTGAGGAACTGGTGTTCAGCTGGGTTCCACTGGGTGTGGGTGAGGTAACGGCTTTGCTCACAGCACCCCTTGCCATTAGGCGTTTCGCTGTGGCTGTGTCACTCCCAGCAGCTTTGGCTGAGATGGAACATGATGCTGGCAACTTAGACAAGACCTTGTTGAGTTCCATTGTCTGGAGCCATCTCTCCTTTTGGCTTTCAGTGGCTTCAACAGAGCTGTGCCCCACTGTATTTCCAGCCTGTGATGCAGGAGAGAGGTTGGCGCTTTTGAGTGACTCATCATTACTCTGCACAGGAGGAGAGAAAGCAACATAGGAATTCACAGAGGCATTTAGACGGAGGAGCTTTTTCCCATGACTGTCTTGTGTTGACTTCCTTCTCCGCTCTGACAGTCGGGCCCTCTGCTCTCGTTTCTTGGTTCTCCAGTATTCTCTCTTTTGGGCGAGGGTGGCATCATCATATTCTGAGGCAGGCCGGTAGCGGTGGGGCAGTGGACTACCTTTACTTTTTGCAGTTGGCATGCTTTTGCCAGCATGGACAGCCCATCAGTTCTCATCCAGTTCTGGTTGGCTCTTGCCTTGTGATGCCGATTCAATTCATCCCCTCAGTCCAGAATCCTCACTGCCATTAACTTACATGGTGTCCTCCTATAGGATGTTGCAGTCGGTGGTTTTGCTCTGCTGAGCAGCTGCCAAATCTCTCAGACATTACATCAGTATGCAGCTGTCCTGAGAACAAAAAACATGTATTAGTTGGGTCTTATTTTTTAATAAACCCGCTATGATGAGATGAGCCAACAGTTGACTGATATGAGACAAATTATAAAGCCGGTTGTAACAAAGTGATTTAAATAATTTGTCTAATTGGAGATCCCGGTTTCAATAAAAAAAAAAAAAAATCTGACATACACTCACTGGCCACATTATTAGGTATGCTGACAAAAATCATAATTTCAAATTTTTATTCATCAAACTGTTAGAAATTCAACTATACACTCATTTATACACTCACACTTTATTAGTCACACCGATACAACCTAATCCAATCAATCAGCCCTGACATAAATTCTACCTTTAGATGGATATTCAGTCAGAGAGGTGTTAATTCAACGATATGTTTTCATTATTGTTGTAGTTAAAATGGTGTTGTACTGGGCTTTGTTACACACATTGTTTTGCCTTGATAAATTGTTTGGACTATAAAATGTCAGATAATTTATAAAAGTCTATAAAATAGTGAAAAATGCACAACAGTTTAAAGTATTCTACCATAACACACTTAGAAAAACAGTACATTTTCACATTTCGGTGTCTGAAACCATTGAATTTGAAGGTTTGAAAGTCAGTCGTTAGTTTATGTAAGCGGAGAGGAGAGAGGCACTGAGATGAGACACTTGAGAACGTGCATAAAGTCACATCCTTTGGACGCTTGCAGAAGATTTCATTGCATATCTTGACAATGAACAGTTATTTCCTTACTGCAATTTAAGAGATTATGGTGTGTAAAATAACCAGAGATACATTCACCTATTAAAACATGTAAAAAGTTAGGTATCCATCTCACGTGGCACAGCTTTTCAGAGATGAATTCACACCATGAAGCTACATGGGTTTTATATTTGAAAACAAATCACATCATTTAGTATTTTATCTGGCACTCGCAACACTTCTATTCTAGCCTATATTCATATATGGTTTAGGGATGCTTAACCTGTAAAAATCACTAGTTTCACAAATCTATATGTAACTTTTTCCTTAATTACCATGCTGAATACAACATGAAAACATGGATTTATGATGTTATATCACATGCGCAATATATACAGCTTATTGAGATATAGGCATATGTGGTTTTAGTACACTGACTTGTGAAAACATGAGTTTCAGCTGTGCCTTTAGTGTAAGATTTTCCTTCATCAACATGCTACAGATATCATGGACTCACTATAACAAGTATTCCCATTTCCAGTGTCGCTCCAATGCTAATGAAAGACAATGCATATGTAGCCCACTAAAACGCCCATCTCCTCTATCAAAACACTGGTACAGAATGTGGTTTCCACGTGAGACTGAATACACCCTACAGTTCGCCAGATGTTTAAATAAAACATGTCAGAATATGAACATTCATTCCGCCGCACCTTTGCTCACAGAAACACGTCGTGTTTATACAAATGTGTACGCTACAGGAACCAGGAAGGAAGCAGGGTGACGCTGTCCCTTTAAACCTGTCCCTTTCTATCACAAATTATATCTGTCGAGAGCCATTTTTATTCTTTATTCTGTGTCTATTTGATCGGAAACGCAGCGAGCCGACCCGGCCGAGGCAAAATTAGCAATACATACGGCAACGCAATCAAAAATGGCCACATTTGAGCGTAAACGGATCCTGAAGCGCTGTCTCTCTCAGCGGCACAATGGACAAGATCTTCCTCCTCTTGTCCACACGGACTGGCGCCTGTCTGAGTCTGCTGCCTGTCTAAAACAAGCGACAAAACCCGCACATTACTGCTGTATAGCAGGAAGCTTGGAAACATGTGGAAGAAAAACATGCATAGCCGTTACCTTTTAGTTACACCTAACTTTCCGGGACACTTTAAGTCAACGTTTGGACAGATATTTTGCCAGGACACTGCAGCTACTTTCCGCCAGCAAGCCGTGCTCCGAGGCTGCCTTGACAACGCTGAAAAGTACCAGGATGTGGGACCTGGATGCTTGCTCTGTGTGTGTGTGCTCACTCTATGGCGTGGACACACACGGGGATAGTAGCCTATAGTAGCTACAACGCCCCCTCGTTTCCTTTTCAAATCCTAACCCATGAAGAGGAGTGCATTAAAAAAGAATGTTGCTATGAGCGAATGTGTCCATATGTTAAAGCACAGTGTGACTGACTGACTGACTGTCTGCTCATCAGGCCGGAACCCGTTTGTCATCGCACTGTTTAGGGTAAACTGAAATTGATACAGGTAACAAATTCATGAGGCTAACCAATAGAAAAAATCAAATCACTCCCAATGCAAAGAGATTATTTAAAACTTACACTGACATATTGTCTTCTCCAGCTTGCAGCAGCTGGACAAAGGTCCATTGATTTATTGGCTTTTTCTACATATGACCTCAATAGCTGTGGGCTTTTGTTCAGTACCAGCAGGAGACAGTGTGGTTTGAACAGGACAATGATCAAATTTGTTTTATTAAAAGGCAAATGTGATGAAAATATAGTAGTGGCAGTAGTGGTAGTATACACATTTGTAAAATCTCTTAATATATCTTATTTGAAATCTTAAAGGGGCTCTGTGTAACTTGTTTCTGGGCTGTCTTCCTCAATGGTGTTGGTGTGTAGTTTGGTGATAAAAGAATCTGTGGAGGCAAGGCTGGTGGAATGATAGAGCAATCTTTATTGAAACAGATCTCAAGCCTGCATCTTAACCAGTGCGGCCGCACCCGGTGTTCCCAATATCTGGCAAAGCTCTGCCTAAGGCTTTGCCCTCTGCTCTACCAGAAATCCTCTCGAGCCTTCGATCTAGGAAATCTACATCTAACCACCTAACCTTCTCTGCCTTGTGCGGGCCTTTTTAAAGTCCCTTTGCCCGCACCAACCTACTTCTTCTAATTGGTCACTTTGGTGGATTGAGGGTCCATCTATCCAATAGGCGAAAGAGGTCTGTCACCAATCCCCCTGGAATGTTTCCTCTTCTATAAATTACCTAACTCTGCTGCTTTCACCCCTTGGGTCTTGCACCCTAAAATTGACTGGATTGTCTCTCTTTCCTTATATGGAAATGTATATGTTTAGCCAGCTCCAACCATCTGGCATGAGGGCCAAACTCAGTTTTAGTACCCTGTAGGGGCCTCGTCCTCACCCGTCCCAGAGCTGATTAATGACTACGGGGGCCCTTGGACATGTAAACCCAACATCGGCCACATTCCTTAACTCACAAAAGGAGAAGAAATCCGTAGCCCCCTTCACACAGAGATGCCGCATTATCGCTGCAGCAACTGTTCGCCAATTCTCCGCCGTTGGTCATTCACACTGAGCCAAGCAGTGCCGGTGTAAAGGCGAACCGCTGTGTAATTCACACAGAAAACCAGCGCTGCGGCACCTAAAGAGGCGTGACGGTACACGTCATGATGATGTCTGTGTGTTTTCAGGGTGTTTCCCAGGTGTCCTCCTATCAATCTAAACCCGCGGACAGTTTATAATCATATGGATGCTGTTATAATGTGTAGTGATTGAGATCCTGACCCACCAAACATCCTGGAAAGCAACAAAGTTACATTTTTCGCTCCAAATTACATATTAGAGTCGGTAGGACGGGCGGGAAGACAGACGTTTTCCGCATGCATCTGCGGTATTCTTTTCCTCATATAAGTGGCCAAAGACAGTTACAGTTACTACGTTACTTTTGTTTGGTCATGCACTGTTGCTTTGTGGGACATTTCTCTTTATTTAGTTGAGTGAAGGACCTGTGTTGTTATCAGATCGTCCCATCGACATGCTCTCGATACGTGCAGCCTGTTTATCCATTCACACTGGTTTGGTTCGCCAATAATGCGCCCCTGATACTACCTCCAGAGGCGCATCAGCGCCGGAGCAAATTTTCACCCCTTGCCGCCTCTGAGAGATTCACACAGAGGTGGAGGCGGAGAATTGGCACAGGATCCCTGCATCCGAACGGCAGTGTGAATGGGGCTTATCACAGTTAAATCACAGCTCAGAATGTGTAGCCATACAGACACCTCAAACTCCTGTGTTGTGCTGGTAGCTGGTTGTTGGTTTATGTTAGCAGACTCATTTTTAAACTAACGTTTACTGCTGCGGCTCTCTGTTAGCGGAGCAGAGAGAGGCGCTGAGAACATCACATCCTTTGGACTTTTCAAAAGTCATATGACCCGAGTCTTTCACAAAGAATCCACAGTCCAGCAGCTTTAAACAGCTTCAACACATCGTCCACAGGCTTCTATAAGCAACCAAAATAGATCGGAAGGTCACATTTTTTCACATCACATTACAGTCTGCTCACTTATGACCAATAAAAGACTGATTATGATGTCTAAATTGAAATAAGTTGTCACATTGAGCCCCTTTAAAGATGCAATATGTGCATAAGAATTGCCGATGTATCGCATGCCTTCATACTCCCAGCAGTTAGGGGCAGCATATCATGAGAATTGCTTTTAACTGCCGCTAACTGTATTCTGTTTATACAGCCATGACTGCTGCTAATGTTAGCTCGTTAGCTCAGATAGCCATGCAGCAAGCCATAATACCAGGCGAGCCTTGGAATTTACACCGCTAGCACAGGAGCTTTGCCTACAGGGAGAAAGGTGTCCAGGTTTTCAGCAGTTATCTCTGCAACACAACACATGCAAGTCTTTAATGTCAAAAATGTTGTTTCTTCACATTCTGTTGATAGATTTGATTCACTTTTCAACTCAAATTCATTCATATTGAACATTCAATCTATTTCAAGATGGGTGGACCAAAGTCCACAAAATAATAATATTTTGATTCAATAGAATTTGAATTTAGAATGAATGGGCTACTTAGATCTGAAACAGTTATGTTTACAAACACAGGTTCTGTCACTAAAAAATAAAGATATTTTAATTTGAATATAAGTGAATTACAGAAAAATAACAATAGGTCAGAGGATGACAAGCATATTTGGGTTTTCCTTGCCTGATGGCCGATTGAATATTTTTGGACTTTTGGCCTTTAGTCAGACAGAACAAGCCATTTCAACATGTCAGCTTGCGCTTTATTGATGCATCAGCAAATAATTACAGATCAGTCAGTCAATTAATTTACAGTAAGGCAGGTTACATGTAGTGTGGAGCCACCTGCTTCTTCTCAGCACCACACGGATTATGTCTGACAGGATGAGTTGTTAGGATCCCCAGCACCAAACATCATGAGCTGGAGCTCATAGGGGTTTGATTCGCAATGGACCGCCTCGTGTTTTAACCGCTGCTGTGCCGAACCAAAGCGCCTGTCTCAACGCATGATTTTGTGAGAACAACAGCATTAGTATTAGCAGCTTATCAGTATTAGCGCCTGCTGTTCCGTTTGCCCCCCGCCCCCCGGGGTGGGTGTGCATTGTCGACGCTGCTACTGTCTCTTTAAATTTACCCAGGAGCCCCTTAAGGAGCCCCAGGGGCCCCTAGTCCGGCTCCCCACCCTGAAGACAAGCAAGAGCCTTAAAATACATTACTGGAGGCCTGCGCTGAGGCGCTTCTACCCAGAGCAGGACGGAGCAGCGGGCTGTTGTCGGCGGAGGGATTCATGATTGTGATTCTGTGAAAAGTTAACTTGGCTCCCGTGCGGGGCGCGTGGGGGGACATCGTAGAGCACGGGCTCCTCTGCGATGGGCTCGTTATAGAGCGCCTGCCAGATGCGTGTCGAGCGGTGCCGAGCGGTGTGGACATGTTACTGTTGTAACATGTTGTTGTTAGAGTGACATGTCCCGCTTCAACGCTACGATACAGTGAAGGAAGGAGGGACAGTAGCCACTATTAACACAGCAGCCGGGCCAGTGATGGAAGAGAAAGAAACGGGGGAAAGCGAGCCTGTGGACCTCCGGTGTGCCGAGCAGACTGAGCTGCTCTCATTAATAATAAGCGGGGAGGAGGAAGCGACGCCAGAGGAGAGTGACTTGGGAGGTAAAGGAAAAAACTCGTGTTATTATTCGTGGTGTTTCCCACCGTAATGTGGGTCTGCGTGTCTGTCAGAGTCACGGCCATTGTCAGGCAGCCAGTTAATCCGTGTCAGGGACAATGCCATGGAGCAGCATGGCCCCTCCGTCTCTGTGGCTCCTATAAACAAAGGCTCAACAGCACGCAGGCAGGCAGGCGGACCGAGACACACAGCTGCCACCTAGTGGACAGCGGCGACACAGGCCGCCTCACACCTATGAATATACAATAATAATATAGGTTATTTCAATAAATCCCCAATTTTAGAGAATATGTAGCACGAGAATCCCCTCATGTAGGCCGTAAACCACAGAACAGAGCAGTATATGAAGAAGGTAGGTTCATAAAGAGGGATGGTGTTAGAAAAATAAAATGAGCCATCTATGAGCTCCAGCTGTCAGTCATCAAGAGCCAAACAATGACAGTTTAACAGATTACATTTTGTGAAACTCTGTCTCTGTCTATACGTATATATATTATCTTTTATAAATGTGACATGTTACCTAAATTCTTTTCATGCCACCTTATCTGATGTATCATATCCTCATCATGTATTACTTTATTTTAACAGATAATTTAAATTAAGAGAGACCCATGTACAGCCTCTGCATGAGTGAAAGCAGATGGACAGACAATTTTAACCAGGCACCATATGCAGTAGTTCCACATTTAGTTATCATCATCAGCATCAGCACATAAATATCACAGTCTGACCACTACACAGTTTACACAGAGTCCAATTATCTCTTCAGTTTCCTTTTAAAGATATTTACTGAACTATGTCACAGTGACTGTTTCTGAATGATCCCAGAACATATTCTGTATTCCTGTACTGGAAGTCTTTGTCACTTATCGGTCTAAATACTGGTTGCTTATATACTGTTTTGTAAAGAAATGTTAATCATTTATTGAATTGTTCATCCATGTAAAAACAAATGGTACTGACACCCTATCAAGTGGATTAGCTAGACACATATTAGAAAAAGTTTTTTAGTCACTGTGATTACAGCTTTGAACAAATACATATATAATGTTGGTTTATGACCATTCTTACATGTGCAGAGTCTAAGAGGTGATTTTCACTGACAGCCTCATGTCACCTAACACCTATTATAATAACACCTCCAATCAAATTCAGAGAGATTTACTGATTTATAGATTGAATAAAAAGACTCTCTGACAATCTGATTAGTACTCCACAACAACAGATTAAGAGTAATAAGATATTTACATATGTGTTTAGGATTTTTAGTTGCGGTGAACATTCTTAAAGAGACAGCACAGCAGGACTGATATGTTCTCTCTCCTGTCAGAAGAGGACAGTCTTGCCAATGGCCATGGTGAGGAGGAATCAGAGGCTGGCATGGTTACACCTGTCACGTCTCCAGGCACCAGCTACTGGAGCATCACAGAGGGCCCGGACCACCCGCTTCTCCTCTCCCCAGCACCAGGGCCCTCAGCACGTAAACCCAGAGTCCAGAGGGCCTCACGTCCGGGCCTAAGCCGGATCCCGGGTCGGGACCACCGCCGCTACTACCACGAGTACTGGCGCAGTGAGTACCTGATGGACTTTGACCCTCAGAGGCACGGGATGATCTGCATGGTGTGCGGCAGTTCGCTAGCCACCCTGAAGCTCAGCACCATCAAGAGGCACATTCGACAGAAGCACCCCGACTCCCTGCTGTGGAGTGTTGCCGACAAGGAGGTCATCCGCTCAGGATGGGAGAGCCACCTGAGTCTTGGGGGGGGTCAGAGGTCATACAGCTCAGCTGTAGGACCTCCACCTCAGGAGGAAGAGGAGCAGCTAGACTCAGAGCAACATGCTGCCGGTGGGTAGGACTCTGCCAGACATTTTCAAAATCTCACACTTGGTGGCAGTATGAGTTAATGTCTTGGCATGGTGGTGTGTGAGCAGAGGATGATGTAATGATTTAGTGATGATGTGTCAGGGATTGGAGAGGGAAGGGCTGTTCTGAGGTAGTTAATGTAGTACCGTATATCTTAAATGAAATGGAAATAGATTCATGTTTCTAATTTGACTTTAATAATACAGATCACTCAGGTTATGGCCACCCTTCTTTGAAGTTAAAACCTTTACCCCTTTTTTAAATACAGCTTTTGAAATGACAAGAAAGAAGACAAAAAACAGGCGTTATTACGTTGCATTTATGTGCTATTGGGGAATATTTTACATCTAAGATTTCCAACTTGCAGTAGATTTACAACCAGGAGACAAATGAAAACCCAAAAATGTAAAATTATACGGGAGGCAGCACAGCCACTGTAAAAACAAGTTCTGACTTTTTACTCATAATTGAGTTTAAGGTCAGATTAATTCTGAATTTAATCTCAATTCAGAGAGAAAAGAAAAGTCAGAATTCCGAAATAAAAGTCAGAACTTCAGTATTTCCCAAAATGTTAAGTCGAAGTGGCAAAACATTATTTTTTCCTACATTTACTTTCCATCCAATGGACCAGGTATGTTGATCTTTAGTAATGCTAAGGAGCAATGCTTTTAGGAGGAGGCCCTCATCATTTTGTTTCTCATCCACACAAACAACATGCACTAACATGAGCAATGCAAAACACATTCCTGCTGGTATGGATGCTATTGCACTGACTGAGAGAAGGTGGCTGAACAGTACAAAGGCATAAAAAGAAGAAGAAGAATCTGAAATAAAATATAATAAAAAATATTTTTTAAAAGAATGAGCCTCACAGATTCGTGAGAAAGGAAATGTAGATGTTAGGCTCTTGTTCTGGTACCACTGTACCACTGTACCACTGTTTTGACTTTTTTAACCGTACACAACTTACAGTTACTTTTTTTTTTTTTTTTAGCTACGCAGCTTTCAAAACCAACACACAGTGATGGCTGTGGTGCTTATTCTGACTCCAGTGACACTTCTTATTCTCCAACACCCCGATGGTTAAAGTTAAAAACGGTTTATTTACAACAATCCACAAGCCTGCACTTGGCATCTAACACAGGACTACAACCTGAATGGTTGAGGTGTAAGAGCTGTCTCAGTGCCTCTGATGGGCAGTGTTTGCAGAAACAAGGTTTTGTGTTTATTTCTGACAACAAGGGATGTAAAAAAAAAAAGTTTTGTCATAGCCTCGTCGCTACTCTCATCATGTTTTGGATGTTCTCTGTGGATTTGCATGGGTCATTGCTTTCCTCCAGCCAGTAATGTTGAACAAGGCACCAGCTGGAGATTTTCCCACTGGGTTTAATAGGTTTTCATTTATTTGTCATTCAACAACACAGACAACCAATAGAAGTTGTAGTCTCTTTATGCTACACAAGAAAAAAAAAATTTCAAGGTGGAGTATTGAGTCTCACAGTCTGAGGAATGAAGCTGCTCAGTAGCCTGGTGGTACAACAAATACTTCTGTATCTGTTGTCAGATGGTAGCGGGGTGAACAGACTGTGGCTGGGTGGGTGTCATAGCCTAGTCACTACTCTTGTCATGTTTTGGATGTTCTCTGTGGATTTGCATGGGTCTCCTCCAGGCTCATTACTTTCCTCCAGCCAATAATGTTGAACAAGGCACCAGCTTGAGACCCGGAGTCAGTTTGACCTCATCCTAAACACTTCAAATGCAAAGGGTGGATTTTCCCACTGGGTTTAATAGAATATCACACAGGATTGTTTTCTCTCTTGTCTCCTTTTTCTTTCATTCGAATGTATTGCTGTTGGAATGTAGAAACAAACATCCATTGACATATTTCTGCTAAATTAGTCATTAATAAAAAAGTGAACGAACAAGCAAACTAGAGTATCAAGAGTAAACAAGTATCTTGTGATGGGATCTCAACAGACAATGGTTCTATACATGTTCATGTTATAATACCCATCTTCAAAATCTAAGTCAAAATGAATGTGGGGCAGGAGTGTTTGTCTTGTTTAGATGTGGTACATTTACGAGCTCACAAAGAACTTCATAGATTATCATCGCTCAGTATCATTGTGTTGTGTCCTCACTGTTAAAACAGCCACATACTGTATACACTCACAGTTTTAAGGCCTTTAGAAGTAGAATTTTAATTCACTTTAGTATCACCAAAGACAGTCGCCGACAGCAATGATTCCTGAGAAAAAATATTTTACTTTGTGTTTGTTTTTATATGTTCTAATCACAGCAGAGCCCCCGTACCCTGTGACACCCCAGGAGCATCAAGAACAACCACCTCTCAGTCTGTCTCCCCACTCTGAGGAGGGTGAAGCCCCCCAGCCCGAGCAGGAGGAGCAGGACCTCCCTGGGCCGTCAGCCCAGACCCTGGAACGCTACCTGAATGACTCGCTGCATGCCTGGTTCCGCCAGGAGTTCCTGATGGAGTATGAGGCAGAGGCCGGCCGTCTGTTGTGTATGGTGTGCGGAGGAGAGCTGCCCTCGCTCCACCTGGACCACATCAAGAGCCACGTGCTGGACACCCACCCCAACTCCTTGGTTTACAGCTCCGAGGAGAAGCACTGTGTCCTGCAGGCCTGGGCTCAGACTCATGGTGAGGACCCAAAGGCACTCAAAAACCACATGCAGATAGATTTGATCCAAAATTACTCTAAGTATGGGTAGATAGAACTTTATTAATTGATTTATTAATTTATAAATGAGATACCTTTTAGGAACATATTTAAACTACATTAAAACTTAAATAGAAAGGTAGTGTATGCAGTGACATTTAAAAGTCACAAAAGGTAGTATTGTAAATGATATCAAAAATTATGATGATGATTATTATAATTATTAGGAGAAAAAGTATTGTTAAATATTTATCTTATCTTATTGTTTGCTCTTGTCAGTCTCACATTTGAAATGTACTGACGTCACTGGCACAAATCCACCCATCCACCACACACCCTTTTTTATCACTGCTTATCTGGATCAGTGTTGCCACGGTAACAGGGTGAGCCGAGCAGCCTGGACGTCCCGTCACCCCCTTCAATCTTCCAACACTGCCTCCTGTCCACAGTCCATGTCTGCTCCTCAGTATTCTCAACCAGCAGCCCAAGAGATCGTTGATTTAATTAAATCTATATTTCAACAGCAGCTCTCAAGAATCCACAGGGACAGTTCCCGAACTTTGTAAGCAGATCTTTCTGTATCTGTTGTCAGATGATAGCAGGGTTGACAGACTGTGGCTGGATGGGTGTTGTCTTTTAGTATCTTTGGGCTCTGTGTGGACATCTCACTTCACTTCACTGATGTCACTGATCTTTTTTGAATCTTTGAATCTGTTATATGTTTCATGATTCTCTTCCCTGAAACAGAAGAGCCAGACAGCTCAATCAAACCAGAGCCCAACACCAAAGAAGGCGGGGTGGACCTCTTTGCTCAGGATGTGGAGGCCATCCAGATCAACTCTGACTTATACCCAGGAGATGATGGCACTTTAACTCAGGACACTTGTCTTATCGGTGAGGATGGAGGAGTTGGAGCTCCACAACAGGGACCCCAACCCCTCCGCCAGCCCAGGAAGAGGCGGCTGC
>OMLP01003256.1:7860-22816 GCA_900302685.1 Spondyliosoma cantharus | reverse complement strand
GGGCGACCCGTGGCGGCTCCGCCTCGACTACCTGGTGGCCTATGGGCCTCAGGGCCGGGGCACGTTCTGCATGGTGTGTTCTCAGGTCCTGCACGAATCCAAGGTCAGCAGCTTCCGCCGCCACATCCAGGAATGTCACCCCGAGACCACAACCCTGAGTCGAGAAGAAAGGGAAGCCATGGCTGCTGCCTGGACCAAAGATTATTCAAGTGAAGGCACACAAATTCAAGATGGTGAGATGCTTTTAGCCACTGTTACCTCCTACTGTTCAACTGTTAATTCTCAAACAGTGTGTTCATTAATGTCAGCAGCAGATAGCATCCAAAAATAAAAATAATCGGAATACAGAACTTGTTGAAGCCTGAAAATATTCGAAACAAATTAATAACATAACTAATCACACTGATTGGACTGTTCAGCTCTGTTTCAGACTGATACCTCTGATTCAGGCTGGTCCGCATTCTCAACACGTGCCTTTTTCAGTCGCGGAAAATACTTTTCAATACTCATGTGAACTTAAGCAGCAAACATTCAGTGTAAGAGTAAAGCAAAAACATAACATTATCTATAAGAAGCATATTTGTTTTACAGCAGCTACATATTGTGTATTGACCTCGACAACCAACTGCATTTGAACGTAAACTTGTTAACTAACTAAAGGAGGCCTAGCAATCGCTTGTTTGCTTAAGGGTCGGATAGGGTCTCCAACATTAACACACTGACTGCATTGTATTCAGAACATAGAATATTTTTTACACCACTTTTTAATGTGTGATTGTGTACAGGTGTTCACGAGATACCAACCTTTCGTGAACTTGTCAATTTCGCCAGCCGTCTTCTCTGCACCACATATCAAGCTAGCGGGCTTTTACTTCCAGGGATGATGGTGTGTGTGTGTGTGTGTGTGTGTGTGTGTGTGTGTGTGTGTGTGTGTGTGTGTGTGAGAGAGATAGGTAAGTGACAGAGAGACTGAGGGAGAGCAGGGAAAGGAAATGCAGCTGAACGAATATGCTGCGTTTTAAGATAGCGATAAAAAACAGACAAAAAAAACAAAATGCAATATGTGGCGGTATATTGCGTTGATTCTATGGCACACCACCATGAATTAGTCAATATGTGGGAAACACAGCCTTGCAACATGGACCCCGCTGAATTCAATGTTATTTGGAAATGTATTTCCACTGTGTAAAAATTGCAAAATTCCCTAAAAATGGGGCGCCGTTTAGCTGAAGTGTCCATGTCTGACCATTATAATTTCATTTGAGCAAATAGGATGAATCACCCTAAACAAGAAAGTCAAAGTAAAATGGCTTCATGCAGTTCAATTCCAGCAGCACCTTCCTGATTCACTTGCTGTTTTAGCAGAAATCAATCTGAGTGGAGCTGATGTCCTCAACACCTCAGCAGAGACGAATGAGGACGCCTCCCCTGATCTCAGAACACCCAGCAAAATGGCAAAGAAGGACGAGGGTGTAAATGGAGGTAAGGGTAAAGCGAAGGACGGCGCTGCCGCCACACCCTCTCGTCACGGCCATTACCCTGGGAAGGACCAGAGGAGGAACTACCAGGTGCGCTGGCGGATGGAGTACTTGATGGATTACGACTGCCGCAGACACGGCCTCATTTGCATGGTGTGTGGAGCCACTCTGGCCACGCTGAAGGTCAGTACCATCAAGAGGCACATCCAACAGGTACACCCCCACTCCTTTTACTACAGCTCAGAGGAGAAGCAGCAGGCCCTGCTGAGCTACAACCAGACTGCCCTGCATTTCATCCACTCTGATGACTGCTTCTCCTCCCAGGACCACGGACACACCGAGCTGGCTCCCACTCCAGCACACTTTGGCACTTAGAAAGGGCTTCCGTCCGTTGCTCCTCACATGGCCCCTGTTCAAAAGTAGTCCCCCGCCTTCTTTCTTAGAGGGAAAGTCCAGCAGTTGTCAAACAGGATCTTATTCTCTTAACCATGCCCTTTATTCATTTTCACTTAGTTCTTGTCGGAGTCCAAATTTACCAAATGTGTCAGATGCAGGTGCTGTGTAAAACCAGTGCTCATAATGGACAAAAAATAAGATCCATGTTCACAAATACTGGACTTTACCCTTTAAATGTGGACCTGAGAGGACTTATGTGGCATGTTGCAGGTAGTAACTGCCACAGAGGAAATGCCTAAACCTAAAAATGTCATTGCATAAAAAAATGAAAGTCCAGCCACTCACATGAGACTCAAGCCGTATCTGCACAGGATCTGGGTTACCGAGGACCTTGTAAGATTTTAGGAAATGACGCCAGTGCATGTGTGCACAGATGCACAGAAGCTGTGTTTTGTTTAGACTTACATTTGAATTTTATCATCAGGGCCAGATCAAATCAGCTTTTGTGACAGTGAAATTTAGGAGCTACTGTGGCTGGCTAGTGGTTGCATGTTCATGAACTACAGTTAACTCACAGTGTACAGTAGCTCACCAACTAGCCCCGCAAGTAGTAGTAATTTGTAACTTAAATCCATTTCACTGAAATGTCTATGAACAGTTTTGTTTAACTGTGCTGAACCTTAGATGAACAGTTCACCTGAAAAAGAAAATTCAGCCACTATCTCCTCCCCCCGTGTTGATGGGAAACCGGGTGAAAGGTCAACATTTCTGGAGCTTTACATCAAAACCGTTTTAGCGCTACCTATAACTAATTTAGCCTTCGCACTTTCTGCTCTGATCACTTCTACTGAAATGGGGCTTGAGACATTAAATCCCCCTCCATGAGTGTCTGGACATTTGTTTTTTAACTCAGTCTGTGATCATGGTACAGTATGTGCTGTGTAACTTTCAGGTCCAGGAGGGCCTCGGGGCTGGTTTTGGTCGGGGTCAGAGTCTTACGCTCTCAGGAAGTTAGAAACAGAATCTACGGCAAAGCCGAGGTGAATTAGTTTTACGATAATGTGTCTGAAGACAACACAGCACTTTGCCCCTAAAAATGTACTTAACCCCAGCTTTCCTTGTGTACAGCCAATTGAATGAGACTGTGTTTGATGTTTATTGCTGAAGACAATGAATGGCAGCGTGCAGTCAGTCAGTAGGATTTCTCTAGTCTATTTAATTCCTTGTTTACAGTGGAGGAGAAGGACGACCTCCTCTCTCTCATCCATTCTAATGAGATATGTTATCTCTGTCAGTTGCATCGTTGCTCCACCCGCCTGCATCCTTTTTATCATCTACAACTCATTTCAGCTAAAACTGCACAAAAAAAGAATATGTAAATATATGAAAAAAATATAATTATTTTTCCTTTATACAAGCACTTTTATGCACCCTGGTTTCTACAAAACGTGTTTGTAATTATGTCAAGTTTTTGTACTTCAGAAGTTTTGAAGATTTCAACAATGATGTTCTGTAACAGCTGGAGACAGCTTGAAAGGACTTTTGCTTTGAAAAGTTTGCTCCCAGCTTTGGTACTGTTTCCTTATTCCTTTCATTGTACAAAGTGTATGCAACAAAAGAACTAAGAGCAGTCTGAGAAAGAAAAGTTGGTCATAACATGTCACTTCTTCACCTGGAAAATGTAACTCAGGGATTCTGTTTCCACCAACAACCATTTCATCAGTCATCTTTCAGGAACACGCAGGCTGTTGACATTTGAAGATACTGAGTACATTTGTCATCTTCAGTTATATCGGTGATGATATACATATGATTGTGAGTATTAGGGCCACTGTTAAACTAAAGAGATTGAAAAAAAAATACAGATTCTTAGAATCTGAGAGTAAAATATTTTGAGAATTAAGTCATTATGCAAGGAGAATTACAGTCTCATTTTGAAGAAACGGCCATAATGTTGATGACATTTCTAAAATATTTTTTGAATATTTTTTATTTAAAGCAACAAAATTTAACTTCCTGGAGAAAAATAGTTGATTGTTCAAGTCTCTTTCCCAGTGCCGGTGCTTCAAGTTGTAGTACGACCTGAGCTGCCAGTCTATCTCTCTCCTGAAATCACATTTTGTTGATTTGAATAAAGTCAGAATTAGAAACAAAAAATCATACTTTGAGATTTTTTTTTTAATGTTTAAATAAGGTCAATTGTTTTGAAGTGTCATAGTATGACATGAAAAAATGTCTGGAGAATAAAATGATACTAAGGAAAAACAAAAGTCTTGATTGTATAAGAAAGAAGATGTCATAAAAGTCATGATATTTCATGATAAAGTTGTAATTTTTATTAAATATGTGGCTTTTGGACTATCAGGAAAACTAAAACATACACATTAAGATCTCTGCTTTCTCTCTAGAAGTGTCCCTACTTTACTCTGTTGTATGTCGACAGAATTTGCTTAGTTGAAGCTTTTGCTACTAAACTAACGTACTGGTGAAGGACAGGTCTGCCTGAGCAGAGTCTCCCTACTGCACTAAGACAGCAGAGCAACAGTGTCATATTTCCATTTCATTGGTCCACTCTGACTAAGAATAGGCCCCCACATCACTCTAGAACAGCTCTGACACAGCACTTAATTATTTAAACTGAAGTAAGTTACAGTGAAATGAATGATAAATCATTTGTTGAGAAGACATTTGATGCATTTGCTTGTGTATGTATACGTGTGTGTTTATACTGTGTATGTGTATGATGGTGTGGGGAAAGATGTTTTTTTCTTCTCTCTCACCTCGACCTTCCATCTGTACAAGGCCAACATGTGACATATGCATTCTTTCCTCATTGACCTTTGAATAAATACTCAACACCCTGACACCATTTATATAGTCTTTTCTGCTACATTAAGATAAGACACTTATTTTAATTTTGGTTTTGGTATAATGTGTTTGTTTAACGCTCAAATATTGTTGTTGAACAGCCTAATTGTCAGAATCTTAGGTACTTTAAAGTGATAGTTTGGGTTTTTTGAAGTGGGGCCATATAAAGTACATATCTATAGTCGGTCTGTTCCCTACCGTAATTGCTGATCAGCACAGCCTCAGTTTGGAGAAGTAGAGAGGCCGCTCCAGCCCAGACGTTCAGCTTTGTGCTACAGTGAACGGAGCCCAGGTGAATAGCGAATTTTAACCACCTAAAACAAAGCCCACCTAAAACAATCTATATCAGCTAACAAGGTAATGTCCCAACAAGGTTACCTATTTGTCACTATCCAACCCAACGTTGCACAGCAAAATAAAAAGTTTGTAGTTCCTTCATGCTATACAAACATAGAAAATGTATAGTTACATAAAAAGATATACCATTATTGTTATTATTATTGTTATTGTTGTTGTTCATTAGGATATACTAGGGGTCGCCTGATATGCCTTTTTCAGGGACGATACAGATTGTTTGAGATCAAGGAGACTGAAAACCAGACAGATATTCATTTCCAATAAAAATGTAAACCTTCGTGTCAAAGGTTTGAACAACCATTGATGAAATAAACTGAAGAACAATTTTAGTACTGTTCTTTTGTACTTACTGACCAAGTACAATTTTGAGGGACTTGAGGTCTTCGATTTTCTGCTACTTCATACTTCCTCTCCGCTACATTAATTTCATAAGCTTAGTTCCTAGTTACTTTGCAGATTCAGATTTCTCAAGTGTTTATAGGCTACAAATGGTGACATGTTACACATCAGATAGTGTTGTGGGCGGGACATTGTGTAAGAGGATGTTACATCAGAGCCAAAGAAGTCCATTTTAAATTAGTTCATTTTATCTGCAGTTTGACTACCAAATCACATACCAATAATCTGAAAATGCTGAATATGTAGCACTTTTTATATTCAGTTTTGGTGATAATAAACAGCAGCAACAACAAAGTGTTGACAATATAGGTCTACAAATATCTTCATGTTTAGCAGTCAGTAAACTGCACTTTCACAGGCTTGTATTTCAGGATTCATTGCTTTGACAGCAGATCTCTATCAAGTCGGGTGAAAAATTCAGGCTCGTGTCAAGTCACTGACAATGGATGAATAAAGCATTTACCTATACACAGAACACTATCACCCGGTTATCCTCAACTGTACGTTCATCTCTAACATAGCTGCTGACTTTCTATCCCTTCATTCAGCACTTACAACTTTGTGGCTTTGATTCTATTATGTAATACCACATAGGCTTTAAACGGGAAGTCAAGTCTGCATGTGACTACTAACACTTAATGGTTTTAGTATGCTGGCCAGATCTAAAATTAGAAAGAGTAATCCTCTCTCTACCCAAACAGCAACAGACAGCAGCCTCTCAAGGCAATTCTTCTTATTTTAGATATTTCATCTGGAGGTATTTTGTAATCGTCCGTCCTCCCACACTGCAGACATGCTGGGAAATATTGGTTGTTTTTTGTCAAGACCCTCAGGTGCCCTCTACCCAGAGAGAAGAGAACAGATCCACCACAGTCCTTTGACGTGTTTTTATTAATTTCACTTTGACATCAGTACAGAGACCACATACTTTTTTTCTGTTTTATTTTTTTTCCTGCAACATCTTTCCCAAAGCTTCAAAAAATTGGAACCAAAGTCATAGCTAATACAAAACAGAGCTGATGTTAGTGAACAATGTCTAGATACCAGTAGAGTCGAAAGCAAAACAAGACTCGCCAGAGACAAAAAAAAAACAAAAAAAACACACACCTGCCACACACTCCCATACCGATGAAAACACAGGGACAAAACAGGAAGAGGAGAAAAGCAACATGCTGCGAGGGAACAGGAGAAAATATGTGCTGAGGTTTATTCATATTATATATTACACTCTAAAGAAAGAAGCAGACTAGGATTCTGAGAAGAAGTCATCTATTTAGCCTTGGTAGCACACTAACACAGGTCACATGGCCTTTCCTCAACTAAAGTTTCACTTAAAAGGTATTGTGCATATGGAGAGCATGTTTACAGCACAACATGTCTGGGTTGAGGTTCAGCTGGTTGAACGTTAAAGACTCAGTTCAATTAAAATACAAACAAATGTCTCAACCCACAGGGACAGGCAGGTTCGGTCCCACTTCACTCCTCCTGAATTCAGAGAAATATTTTTTACATTAGTAAAATGCAACTTGTTTTTCTACCTCCTCCACCTGCCGTTAAGTTTTTGCCGTTTTTTTTTAAGTTTTTGCCGTTAAGTTTTGCATGTGCTTCCACATGTTGTCTTGTAATTTGTTTGAACTGATCCTTGAGATAAAATGAACTCATGTAAACCAAACATCTAATAGAAACATGTTCCAGTAGCTTGTGTCGACTTCACTGTTGAAAATGACAACTTAGACTTTTAAAGATACAATATGCAACGTCTCGTTTTAGACCAATTATTAAAAATTGAGTATCTGTCAGGGTCTCTAAACAGGATGTATAATAATATCATCAGTGTCTATATCCAGCCACCCCACCCCCTTTCATCAACATGAGTGCCAAGCGTCAGGGCTAACATCTAGCATCAGAACAGAAATGTTGCATATTCTGGCTTTAACAGTCTCAATGAGACACCATGCATGTGGGGCCAACCAAGACATCTTTGAGACGACACACAGTGGAGGGCATGCATGGGGAGGAATGTTCCACCAGAGAAAACATTCAGCACACAGGCAGATATCTGAGTAGTTGTACTTTGAGTAGTTACTGCATTGAGAGACAAAGAAAAGGGTGATTCACTGTTGGCCATTCAGTATTCAGGGGACATTTACTCCGTGCAAACTTAATTTAGGGGCACAATGAAATGAACAGCAACACTAACATACTTGTCATTTCATTTCCTTCTATATAATCATCCCTTTAAACAATATGGAGACGAAACAGTAGTACTAACATATGACTATGTTTTTTACGGAGTTCAAAAACACCATTAAACAATCACAAGTAATAATCATATTAAACAAAAAGTCAGGGTCAAGAATATGATACAGCCTATATAAAGAGTGAGAATCTGTTTCCAGCTTACACTATGACATGCACTTCATGGCAGTCAAAGAAAAAGAACAAAGTGACAAACAGAGCTCATTAATATCCACTCTCAAAACTGCTTCCATATTCCCCAGCTACACCCTTTAACTCAAAAATGCACCCCCGAACTTTGTTACACTGAAACCCAATCTCTAAACGTTCTCACAGGTCAATGTTGGGTTTGTATGGAGTCTAAAATGTGCCAGAATAATGGTCATTGACTCAGTATAAAAATGTAATGAGTTGATACCGTTCCACCAACATCAGCATCACTCACCAACCCAAACACAAAAAGTTTGTGATTCAATTACATGTACTGAATCTAAAATAACAGCATAAGGAAACAGAAAATGTAAAGATTTTTCATTTATCAATTAATCCGAATTAAATTATGTGCAAATTTAATTCTTTACCTTCTGAGCCCCCAAAAAAGGTAACCGAAAAACATCCAGCCCACTTAACAAGCTTTTTCTGGAATACTTAACTAAATCTGTATTCAAACCTTCAAAAAAAAGTAAAGTGGACCTTTATGTGGTTTATTTTTGTGGCACACTCTGGACTCCATATTTTTTTAAAACCCAACATCGCTCAGTTGTTGATTTCCTCAAAACATCAACAGCGAGCTGGGAGGCCATTTTGAGATTTAAGGGTGTGAAAACACATCAGAGGGTGTTTCTCTTAACCTATCAAACAATCAGGAATTATTTCTCAGGAGGACTCTGAAAGACCTCCAGTTCAAAATTATGACACTTAACATAACTCTTACAATGCTGTTGTCAAGCTAGTAGGGAGTCAAAGCAGCCATCCTATGAGTAATATCAATAATAGTAATAAGTAGTAATGAGAAGAATCTAAATTTACAAGTGAACGTGAGACCTCAACACTTTGTGGCTTGAACAGGTGCAACAAAAAGAGTTAGGACTGCTGTAAGTGAGGGAACTTCTTCGATATAAAAAGCGAGGCTAACATGTTCCATACAGCAGAGAGAGCCTGTACTTGTCTTAAGGTGTATTTACATACAGAAAACTGTTCAAAAAATGTATCTGATCAAAAAAGGGTGAACTAGACCAAATTATCACAGCTGGTTCAGTGTTCCAATCCTTTCACTTCAACCTGCTCTTGGCTTTAAAAAAATAAAAGTTCAGTGCATTGCAGAAACTTACATAAACAAGTGCCTGTATGGTGAATGGAAATAAACTCATTAACAGGCCACAGGCCGCTCAGTAAAAGCAAACCCACTACCAGCTTCTTAACATGAACTCATATCTATCCATACAACAGCTGCGGAGCAAGAGAGCAGGAGAAGACTAGCCACAACAACACCCAATAGGTTGGTTTGATTCCCTTTTTATTTTGTTTTTAAAATGTTACTTTTAACTTTTCCAGCTTTAATCATGTGTTTATCTTGAAAGAAATGTGGTTTAAAGTACAGACATTTGCTTTTTTGTGACACAACAGCCATCATCCAACCCCTGCTCGTTGTACACGACGAAACCAGGTCATAGCATTCAGTCTAGTTCACTCGACCCTGCCTCCATTCCCCTGTGTGCCCACAGACAGTCGGGGTCCGCCGCGGCGTTACATCACTTCCTCACTAGCGATGTGCTTCCTGTCTGCACAGGCACAGTTCTTTTTAATGCTTGCAAGTTAAGCTGCGCAGTAGTTTTACATTGAATATCGAGTAGCTCAGATTTTCTACCTAGCAAGGTTCAGTGTAGTAGGGTGCTGATGGTGGATGGAGTAGGGAGGAGGAGTTAGACTGGGGGCGGGGGTTATCTGGAGAGGGGGAGGAGAAGAGAATGGGTTTAAGATGGTGATGGACATGAGAATGATGGTGACATGAAGGATTCCTATAGGGGGGGTGATCATTCAGTTTTGCTGCGCTTCATAGCTCCGGGAAGTTTCTCTTGCAACCTAGGAGAGAAAACAAAAACAGTTAAAAAGATCTGGATTGGTGGATGAAAACTACACTGCAACATGACCACATAGAATACAATCCATAGAGATAATCAGACTACACTTACTTGGCCATTGTGGTGTTGACTTGAGTACGTGCCAGGTCAATGTACTGATCAATCTGGGTCTGTGAAGAGAGAAGATGAGAGAGAAGGTGAGCATCTGTCTTGTAAAACAAGCCAGGCATCACTGTAAAATCCCACGATAATTCTGAGAATTAGCTGAAGCTAAGGGCCAACATTAACAGCCATTTAGTCAATGTATAACCGAAGAAATTGTTGTTGGGATTTGCAGCAGAGTTTAAAGCATTTTGGGACAGAGTAAACACTGTACCCTGCTGGAAAATGGTGGAGTGCTGTTTTAGGTTGGAAAATAGCTGAAAGAACTTGCTGAATCTCTGGATTTTGAGCATGAGCTCAGATGATGGATTCAAGGGGCTCAAATGAGTTTAAAAGAATGGCCACTAGGACAAGTATCAATGCTTCATGTTAGACGTGGTTGAACAACACATTTTGCATATACCCCAGGTTAAGGAGCAGGGTGATGAGCTCCAACATCCAGAAGGATCTTAGAATTAAACCATTTCTCCACCACACCAAATTGAGTTGGTTTGGCTATATGGGAGCTTCACTGTGGAGTTATTATCGGCCCAAGATTTTACGTCCCATCTGCTGTAAGAATGCTTTGTAATACCCAGAAGGAACTGGAGTCAAGAAATAACTAGAGGGGCATTTGAGCTACATAGTTTAGTTTGATACTATCATGATCTAGACCCTCTAGATTAGCAGCCGAAAAAGGCTGGATGGATGGATGGACGGATGATCGGCATATGAGCAGCAGTTACTGTTATGGTAACAGTTGTCTTTTGGTAAGTGTACCTGCCTGAATGTACATAAAATTCCCTAATTTTCATCCACCCCACTGTTGAGGTAAACAATTAAAACACAGTTTGGATCACGTTTGACTATTAAAATGTGAAAGCAATCACCATGACAACATTAGACTAAGCATTAACAGTGCCATAATTTTGCAGACAAAGAAGTGACAACAAACCTAATTTTAAGAGGAAGCATGAAGTGTACCAAGCTACGCTCTCGGTAACGTCCGCTCATGAAGCCTGCGTCAAACGCTTGATGAGTATAATCCCCATAACTCTAATTTTGCATCATGTGCATCAACATGATAATAACGGCCCCCCTTATTTATCTGAACAGTGGAATGACTTCACATTCTCAGCAGCTGGGTGCTGGACAGCAACAACAGAGATGCAGAAAGCCTTCAGTGTCTGATTAAGTCTGGAGTCATCCAGTGAGCTCACTGCTGATGGGTATGTTCCCTAACAAGTGATGTCATCGCTGCTCTCAGGGAGGGTCTAAGACTCAGCTGGTCATTAGATACATTTATCATCATGACCTGTGACTGAGGGTCACACTCTCACCTTGTTCTTCTCGTAGACTGGCGGCACAGCGAAGAGGAGGATGTCAGCTGGAGAACATGGAAAGAAGAGATGTCAGGAAATCAATAGCATACTGACTTAACATTACAGGCACATAATGGGGACACTGTAATAAGGCTCCATATATTAAAAGACTGACCCAAAGATTTACCTAGGGCAGAGAGACCTTGTTGCAGAATTGTCTGAGGTCTAGTCCACATGTACACAGGATTTTTTGTAAACAGGGTTTTAAGATACAAAAATCTACATCCAGATGATTTAGCATCATTTCAGAAATAATGTTGATCCATACAACACACATACATATTACATGTCCATTCATGGCATGCGTGTCGTTGTTAACAAGGAGGAGGATTGTATAATCTGATTCGTTGCCTAGCTATCTTCACCCTGGCAGGACCCCAGGCTCAATTTTAACGCCGTTTATGTGTGTATGGAAGGCGAAAACGCATAGAAAAACTTTGTTTTAGGAAATACCTGTGTGCGTATGGACAGAGCCTGATATTACTGCTATCCATAGTGCTGTTGACATTAAGGGTTGTACTTTGTAACTGTATGGGTGAGTTACATCCACATGAATTCCAGGACCCATGGTTTCGCAGCAAAATAATGCATGTTAATAAGATTATGGATGTCATTTACTTGACCTGTTAGTCCTCTTAATCTTGCTGCGGATCCATGTATAATTTTCAGTATTATGGCTTAAAAAAGCCACCTTTGATGTAGACAAACTTTATAATTTATTTATCAGTTTATTTGACAGGCACTGTTACATCTCATTAAAATACAACCGATGCAGTGCATGTAGGACTTCTATCCATCTATCAATCCATCCAGCCATCCATCCATCCATCCAGTATCTGAAACTGGGGCTGGAACCAATCCCAGCTGATGTTAGGCGGTGGTGGGGTACACCCTGGACAAGTTGCCAATTCATCACAGGGCTGACATATAGGGTCAAACAACCACTCATGCTCACATTCACACCTACAGACAATTTAGAAGAACTGATCAACCTAACTTTTTCTTGCATGTCTTTGGATTGTGGGAGGAAGCTTAAGTACCTGGAGAGAACCCATGCAGACACGGGGGGGGGGCAAACAAGCTTTTTTTTCTGGTTCAAACCAAAGCTACATCCTTGCATTTATTTTTTGGGATAAAGATGATCAAACTTTGGTGTACTGAGTACTGACACTATTAATCATTATTGTCTTATATCTTGTTGGCTGTTAAAAACCATGTCGGTAAAATGCTCATTTGTAAGTTTACATTATTCCACTTACAGAAGGCACAAGTTGCGTGAAAGCCTTTAGATGCAGTCAAACTATTGGACCATGGAGGAGCAAAGCATTAGTGGGTGCTGTCCTAATGCTTTGACATCCATCATGGGACGGGACAGTACAGTGTGGTTAGCTGCTCACCACTCCTTATACAACCTTACAGCCTCTGAGCCATCACTTGGACCAGCAGACTAAATGAGCATGGTGGCCTCATTAAAGCACCCGAGGGCTGTTATGGTCTCACAGTGACAACTTTTACATACTGCTCTGATTTAATAGCACGCCATGTTATTATGTATGCTTCTATTAGAAAATGCCAGTCACCATAATCTGACTCTGTCCAGACATTGACATCACATTGACAGAGACATCTGTGACTTCCCATGAATAAATTAAAGCACTTCTTTGACCTATATTTTGTCCTTCTTGGTTTGCATTAGAGGGCACTACTTTTTTTTCTCTTCAACCGGTTTAAGCAACTTATAACGAAGACGGTAGAAAGCAAGCAGAGATATGATCAAATCAGACATATCTTGAAATTTAAATTCAGCAAGTCAAATGAATGTATGTGTTGTCAGCAGTACCTCAATTAGCAGTTATTGATCTCAGTTGGCCAATAGCAAAGACAAAATGTGGTTGGTTGAACTGACCAGTGGTCTTAGTCCATTAGACTCGATCAATTTCAAGGCTTTCATAATGAGAAAGTACTTGTCTGAGTACAGCACAAGGAACTCCGGCAAGCTGCAAGAATGTGTCGAAATTTACAAGAATTCAGTCTCTTATATACTATGATACTGTGCTGCGTTTTCCTTTTAATGGCAACTTTAAATTCAATGGGTAAATGAATGTGAATGTGGCCTGACTTTTGGTTCCCATGGTACTTACCCAGGATGAGAATGGTGATTCCATTGAAGACGGCTCCTACGTAGGTGAACAGCCACATGACCACAGCCAACTGGTGAGGACAGCAGACAAAGAAGCCAACAGGGCAACTCAAAGAGGTGAAGCATTTGTAGGACTACATCCAACATGTCACGTATGAATAGTTCACAGTTTAATTGCTATTTGAGGACATCATTGGGTAAAATAATAGTGGCCTACATAAACTAATAAAGGCCAGAAAAACATGATGATGGTGGGTGCAATTGTACTTTAAAGGTAAATTCAGAATATAAAAATGTTCACTTCCATAGCACTTACTCCATTAGTGAAACAACTTTCATGTCATACTCAGCACCTTGCTGAAAACACTTAAAATAATTCTGTTGCTCATTAATTATTTCTACTTATTACTTCATGATTATGCAATCATTGTAAAATGTGAGGGTTTGTTGCTTTTTTAAGTTTCATAAATATAATCTGAACAGTTATCACAAGTAGAATTGACTGGAAGTAATTAGTGAATAGTAAAGACAAGCTGAGAGTAGCAGGATGTGGAATATGATGATGTTGAATTTACTGAAGGTTTAAAATGTGAGCAGAGGAGAAATTACATTGGACTCCAACTAAAATATCACATCACATCAAATATTCATATTAGAAACATGATTTGATTCCTAACTTCCTGTTTTATAAGCTTGGTCTTTGGGCCTGGTCCTCTGCCTCTCTGTAGGTCTTTGATTGAAAATCAGGTGCCAGCCACTTGCTGTTTACTACCTCTGATATGATACAATGCAGTTGGCAATAAACTTTTTAAAATTATTCATCACTTGGGTTACAAATGATCAGTTTTTCCTCCACTCAAGAATTTATTTCACCTGGTGATCTGTATTGATCTAAAATCAGTCTTGAATGTGTGTGTGTATGAAATGACTTTGTGACCATAAGTCCTGCAATTGTGGTACAATATGCAAAACACATTAACATATTACATCATAAACTCCATATTTTCAATGGGGCAGAAGGAGGAGATTTAAGAATTTTCGTGTTTTTTTTTTGTTTTGTTTTTTTAAAAAAGGTACATCTGAGGGGATCTTTAAGTTGATGACTGGGGCTTTTTCAATCTTCACTTCATCTTTTTAGGATGTGACGACACATGTGCTCGCTTGGTGGTGATCAACACAGTGCCAAAAACACCTGAAAACACCTGGAAGCTGCATTTAGTATCAGCTATCTAAAAAGCTGGTGGAGAACAGTGGCAGAACCTGTGACAATTGCTACAAATTATGTTCTGATGCTGTAATGAAAATAGCTGAAAAGACTAATGGTGAAAGATCATGTCAGTTCAGGGTAAAAATGGATGATCATAAATGTCTTATAGTGTAATGTAATTATATATATAAATTTAAAGGAAGTGAAGATGTTCAGACTGTCATGTAGAATATCACACACACACACACACACACACACACACACACACA
>OMLP01003255.1:8916-35385 GCA_900302685.1 Spondyliosoma cantharus | reverse complement strand
TTCTTCCTCGCACAAAGGAGCAGATACCGGTTCTGCTGCTGAGTTGATGCCTTTCTACGACCCTGTCCAGCTCTCCTAGTTTAACAGCTCATCTCCTGGTATCTCCTCCATGCTCTTGAGACTGCGCTGGGAGACACAGCAAACCTTCTTGCGACAGCACATATGGATGTGCCATCCTGAATGGGCTGCAGGTACCACCTCATGCTACCAGAAGTGACAAGAACACTAGCAGAACACAAAACTAGACAGGCAGGAAGGATGAGGAGAGAGCAGCTGTCTGTGACCACCACATGCAAAACCTTCCATTTGTGGAGGTTGTCTTGTATTTGCCTCTCCATTGCACCTGCTGTCACTTTCATTTGCACCAAAGCAAGTGAAACTGATTCACAATCACAGTTCTGCTTTCAGAAATGCAGATTGATATCCCTAAAGTTTAACCGACTTGGCGTTATACTGTGATGATTAAGTGTTCCCTTAATTTCTTTTGAGCAGTGCAAGTCATTTATAAGGAAAAAAGATTTGCACTGGTAAAACCTTACGTGCATACAGATGTATAGTTGTGTTTAAAAAACATGAAAAAATGATGCAGAAGTGCTGCCAGATGTCTGGCAAGAAAAAAACAAATGTATTTCATTTGTCAGTTCAGTGCAGGGTTATTTAAGATTAGGGAAAAAAGATTGTCAGAAATATTGCACTTTCTTGTAGCCCGTCTACAGATGGCAATACCAGCAGTGGCCACAAGCCAATGTGAGTTTGAGACCACTGTTCTACAGAAAACACTTTCCTTGTAATTGAATTGAATGCTCTTACCCATGTATGGGACAGTTTGTGCAGGGTAAACTTGGCCAACGGGCTGCAACTGAGATGGAGCCACAGAGGTCTGTGTGTAGGAGTAAGGCTATGACACAATGATACAAAGAGATGTTAACAGATTTGTTATTATGTGCATACCAATGATTAAGCTAGTACAAAATGTGGTGAAATCTCACCTGAAAGGCATGGCTGCTGCCTGGCAGCCCAGGCTGCGGGGCAACAGTGGTCATAACAGGAACTAAGGCAGATGGTGCAGCTGTTTGGGGATGAGGATGTACTGCAGGTAAACAACAGAATTTTTGGGAAATGGTAAACTGTCAACAAAAACAAGACATTGTGTTCCTGTAATGCTGAGCTGCAGGAAGAGTGCACACAAGAACAGATGGAAGAAGCTCACCGTGTGTTGAAGCTGGGGCAGCAGTGGACAGCTGCACTGGAGACGCAGCTGCAGGCACATCCTTCGCTCTGCTGCCACTGGTGTCCTGGAGATCAACGCACAGTGGTAGAAACTCAGTAACACCACCAGATGTGGCAGATACACATGTTAGAGTGGCACACCAGCTATTTTCAATTGCATTTCCATTCAGAGTCAAAGATCAGTGCAGCAGAGGCTGAGAGATGCTGCCTTTACGCTGCTGAAATATGGATTAAGCTCCAAAAATACAGATCCTACACTTCCAGTAATAGTCTTTTTACTCCAAACACTCAATTCAACACCTGCAAAGCTGATGACTCAAGTGATGCAATTATACAATTGTATCAACAGTACCATGAATTGTAAATGACATGTCATCAGTGGCGTGCTCCTTTATGAAACTATGAGAAAGGAAAATGTGTCCTGCACCCTTAGAGATTTTGACATTAATATAGCAGCAACAACTATGAATGGTGTCCATTCTCCCATGTGACCCCCGTCCTCCGGGACCTCCACTGGCTTCCTGTTGCAGCGCGCAACCGATTCAAGACGATGGTTCTGGCCTTCAAGGCTGTCAACGGAACTGCACCAATCTACCTCCAAACACCGGTCACACCGCACGCCCCAACCAACTCCCAACCAGTGTAGAGTAGACAGTAGAGTCACTCGCCATCTTCCACCAAAGACTCAAGACTCACTTGCTCAGACTTCAGCTCGACCCCACATTGCATGTAAGAATTTCCTTTCCATGATTCTCACAACCCACCTCCAGCTCAGAGTCACTGGATTCAGGCTGGCCAGCTGCTCCTGTCAGAAAGGGCAACATAGGCTGTCCCATCTTTGCCATGCGAGAGATCAGCTTGGCTTTTGTTGCGTCTGGATTCTGAAATTGGACAAAGAAATATATAAATGATGCATACAATGTAATTAAACCTGAAAATAACTGAATCATTAGTAAGTCATAAAACTGCTAGGGTGCTTACCGCAAGCTGATCACTGAGTGAGTTTGACTTTGCACGAAGTGGTGGATCCCTGGAAAAACAGACAAAGGTTCACAGACAAATCAGCTTTAATGAGAAAAGAGTTATGGACAATGTTGTTTATGATTTTCCTTAAATCTCACCCCAGTGTGGCTGGACCTGAGGCGGCCGTCTGTACTGGGGGCTCTGGGGCTAGATTCTCCACACTGGGCGCTGGGGAAGGAGCCGGGGAGGGAGAGGGAGCAGCAGAGTCTCTGGAGCTGGCACTGGCCCGGTCAGAACCACTGTCCTTGGAAAACTTCACCTAGACCACAAAACAAACGGAACGAGCTTCAGTTCATACTTCACCAATATTACAAGGAACTAGGGGTAAAGAGGTTTAATCAGAAGTGGCAGCTTGTTAAACACAGAACACAGACATAAGTTTAGTATTCATGTTACATTAAAAAGATATGGTCTGTTAAAAAGGTCGAATACAAAAGCAGATAAGGGAAGAATGTAAGATATATTCAGTGGCTGTTACCCGTCGAAGCTCTACTTCAAAAATAAGAGTGCTGTTAGACGGGACACGGTTGGGGACCCCCTTGGATCCATAAGCTAGGTTGGGAGGGACGATGACGACACGATGGCCTGCCTTCTTCATCCCCAGCATCCCTTCCTCCCAGCCCTGGTCACACAGAGACAGGAAGAGGCATGATAACATAATGGTGTGAAGACGATGAACATCAGTTTAGGCTGGTCATTCAAAGCAGGATAATTTATTTCAACACACTGTCACGGCATTAGTTCAATTAGTGGAAGAGCAAATGCACTAGAGACGCAACAAGTAAGCAAGTATCGCTCCCTTTATCTGGATTCAAAAGTTGATGGGGTCCATCCTGATCCAAGACCCATCCTCCATCCACGTTTTGTGGAAAAGGGTTAGGGTTGAAGAGATGACCTCCTTGGTGAAGGTAATGAAACCAACGGTGGGATGATGGACAGAAAAGTGCTTCTCATAAATTGGCTGTCAGGATACTTTTACATGGGGATGAATAAAAGTGTTTGTTTTTTTTCTTTTTCATTGAACTTGGGTCTTTTAGGCAGTAGCTTCTGAACTGCTTTATTTTCAGTTAACAATAGTGTGAGAGGATGTAATTTCAGTATACCTACAAACAGTGACACATGAAGCTAAGAGTCGTCGCCCACAACCTTTCTGCAGCACAAGCTGCTGACTGGACTTTGAGAGGATGTCATGAGGATCCTCTGAATTTAACCTGCTCACGGGCCGCACACCTGAGAGATATGAGAGTACAGTGTGTGACGTTTGATGTCATGATGTATTGTAACTGAAATGTTTAATATGATGGTTACAGTTCATTTAGACACTTTTCTGAACAATTTACAATGTTGCTGGGCAACACAACCCATCACCAGATCAAAGTTATCAATGACTTGTCTAACTTTTCCTGTTTGCACTGCCTAAATGCAACAACATGTGATAATAATATCAATATCACATGAAACATGTGGGGTACGTTGTGTATCACCTTTGAAATTGTGTTTGAATGATGAACAATTGTTCTGGTGGTAAGGTATCTTTGAAAATATCTTAGTAGGAGTAATAAAAGAAGAAGAAACACCAGAGGAAAAAATTATTCCTTTTCCATAATTATACTATTCAAAAAGCTTTTTCATGGGGATTGAACTTCAAGTGCTTTTCTTTATTTGTACATTATGTATTGACTCACTTTGATCACTTTTCCACCTCCAACTTTCAGTCGTAGCAACTTGTCCTTGTTCTGGTTAGAGTCAAACATCTGAAACAACATTCATGTTTTGTTGAGTTATTTGACATAATGCCTAGAAAATCCACTGGAACTGGTCACAAAATGGTAATACTGATGAAAAAATGTGTGACCTGTCCAATGACGTGGTTCTGCAGGAGCCAGCCTGTGTACACCACCTCCAGAGAGTCTCCGTTCTCCACCGCCTGGCCCTCACCAAGACTTAGATCTTGAACTACCACAGTGTCTAAGGAGGCTGCGCTGTTTGCTTTCGCTAAACATACCTGATGAACATAAAAAAGGACAGAAGATGAAAAATCTGACAAATTAAAAACAGCATAACTCATCAATCTATCTAATGCAGGTCCAAATGAAGCTGGACCCTGACACTCGTGGATCTTGTGCTGATGGCCTGGTCCACACTTTGTTAGTCAAATAATAATCACAAGCTCAGCACCGGTTCTCCTCCTGTGCCACTGACCTCTTTGCAGAAGTCCGATGAAGCTTTCTCTGATTCAAACATCAGGGACCAGTTCTGCCTCTGGTCATCATAAAAAGTGCAGTAATTGTTTGGCTGTACCTGCAGGGGAGAAGGAACATGTGGTGAGGACGACAGGACACAAAGTCAACACAGAGTACTTTATATCATGAAAACAGCTCGTCTCAGAAGACCTCCCCGGTGTATCAAGTGTAAACTGACAGCAAGTTGTAAGATGCTTTTTTTTTTTTTTTTTATTTATGGACACATAGCCAGAGGAAACTATAATTAATAGCACTGACTTTATAAAGATGCCAACCAGCAGAAACTTTGGACTCATGTAGATTGAAACTGCTGTAAAAGTTTATTTTTTAGCATAAAAATGCATATTGGATGAAAAACGTTTAAACTGAGTTCTTCCAATGAAAAGGCTTGTGAGCGGACGATTATATATTCATTTCATTTGAATTTAAATGACCTTTTAATATCAAAAACAACAAATAATGATAAAATGATCAATAAATCTGCTAATAATTCTGTTTCCTTATTCTTTTATTAACAATAAATATAATCTCTGCAAAGATTCAGATTCTATTGTCTGCATGTTGTTTTCCATTTCACAATGCTTTTCTCTGTTGCTCCCAATCTTTCAGTTTCCTTTGTCGCTCTGAGCCCAGCTGACCAGCTGCTCGCTGGATTCAGAAGTCAGAGATGACCTTTATTCAGCTGTGACACAGATCTGCTGTCAGCCAGTGGAAACATTCACCACTCTCACCAAACCACCAGATAATAAACTGTAGCATCATTCTTATACACCCTGTACAGTTTCTGATTGCTCTGCTCAACAATTACGTTCTACCCACATCATATCCTTTTTTTGCCTGACGCTTTAAGTCAGGCTGATGACACTGACTTAAAGCGACTGTCCAGCTCACTGACGTGCAGCGCAGAGTTTCCTCATGTATTCTGAGATGTCAGAAGTGAAGGGAGATATTTGTATCTTCACCAAAAGAATGGTAAACTGATTCCAGTATGCTTTAGTGCCATTGGAAGAGTTTTAGGAAAACTTTTCTGGACCTGAAAATGATCCAACAATGCTTCCATCCACTAGTAGACTTCCCACCAACATGCAACGCTTCAGTCACCTCTCAGTTGTCAAGAGTGCTTCCGCTTCTCTGTTAGTCTTTACGTATCAAACACCCTTCATGTCTCCACTCACCGTGAAAACAAAGCCCACATGGATCTTGGCAGCGGCCACTTGTTTCTGTTGGCTCAAGTACAGAAGCAGCTTGTACTGCAGAGGGAAAAAAAGAGAGGTGCATTATTCAGAAAAAATCAAAAGTCACACAAATAATCTCAAACAAGTGACCAGCTAACAAAGCTCAAACCTCTTTTGTCGCGTGGTTGCCAAGTACGGCTGCTCCCAGCTTGCCCTGCTTCACATACTGTCCGGTAATACTGCACATGGGACAGAAACGGCAGAAAAGCTTCTCACTTGACTGTGTTTCAATGATTTGGGGAGTCGTGACTTGATTTATGCAGTTCTTTTGAGGAATATAGCCTGGGTTTTAAATATAGTGTATAGTTGCTGCCTATGGATGTTTTACATTTAGAAGATGAATGAAGAAAGCTGAAAATTTGAAAAATAAATAAAATAAAAAAGCAAAGTGAAAGTGGTTTTAAAACATAAAGAACTCACTATCTGAAGGTTTGGACTGCTGTGGCAAATAACACTGCAGGAGCTCCGGCCGGTGGAGCTGCTTTCTGGCCGGCTGATGCTGTGAACAGACAAACACATCCAGTTCAGCCTCCATGTCGTCGCTGAATCCGACGTCGCCGATGTCTCTGTTGTGGCGCTCTCACCTGAATTCGAGCTCTTTCTGGGCTGTTTGGGTGCCGTGTACTGGAACGACTCGTTCCCCTGACTGCTGGCTTCCTGGTCCAGTCCAAACAGGGAGGCCAACTTGGCCCTGCAAGGAGAACAAGTGTAAAGATCATGTAGATATGCTTATATCTGCCATGACATGTACGATCCACATTTAGAATAAAAACAACAAGGTCTTAGACATAAGTTATGGCCTCTGACGCAGCTCTGACTGTGAAGTCAGGTTAGTTCCTCCTCACTACATGCCACACAGTTTCTCATCTCTTATCTCATTATCAACCACTTTTTTCGTGAGGGTCATGGGGATGTAATCGCTTTATCCCCCTTTTTCAAGGGGTCGCGGGGGTTACTGGAGCCAATCCCAGCTGTCTCTCCGGGTGAAGCCAGGGTACACCCTGGACGAGTCGCCAGCAAAGTCTGTACAACCACAGGATCGCATCGATATCGTCATCGTTGATTAATCAGTCTTTTTTTTGGATCAAACTACTGATTCCCAGTTCTAGACTGATACATTATTTTATGTCATTTGTATTGATTAAAAAAAACACAGAGTAACATTAAAACAGACAGCAAATCCCTATAACTAAGGATCTGGAAGCGGCAAACCTCTGACATTTCTGCTTGACTTAACAATCAAATTGACGGCGTTTGACTTTTCAGATGATTGACTAATCAACAGCAGCAGTAGAGCAGAACTAACTACACCATTACCCTATCATTAAGTAGTGCGACATCATCACAGCTGTCTCCACCATGTTTACCAGCCTCATTATTTTCAACAGATGGGCTAAATCCTGCACGGCTCGATTTCTCTCCGAAGAATTCAGCCTCAGAAAACTGACTGTACTGACCCCTGGAACTCCTTCCACTGGTAATCATTGGAGTCTCCCAGGATGGACATGTTGAAAGCCTTCAGGCCCTCATCCCCGATGGTAAGGAACTGGGACGATTCTGTTTGCATGTGCGAGTCAAAAGTCCCTCGGCGCGCCTCCCAACACTTCAACCCTGGGGCTGCCCCTGATCACCCCGGCCCTGGGTCGCAGTCACACCACCATGGCAGATTCAACAGCGACGGCAGAGAAAAGAAACTTAGGAGCTCCGGCTTCAGTGCTGCGTGAACACCGAGCAGAGATGGGCTGTGGCAGAAGCCTTCACCTTACTACTCTAACAGGCAGCATGTGAGAGGCATTAGCCGCCATAACACTCCTCCCTCCAGAGCAGGCCCTTGTTCCCCTGGCTCTCACACACACACACACACACACACACACACTGTGCTGCTGTCACAAAGTACACAAAGCACAGCTCTATGAATGGGAATCTGGCCAAGCTGAAACTGAATGCCTTATAATTGAGAGGTGAGGTTTATTAATAGTGAGTGAGTGTGTGTGTGTGTGTGTGTGTGTGTGTGTGTGTGTGTGTGTGTGTGTGTGTGTGTGTGTGTGTGTTTGGACTCCTGACACAACTCATGTGTTCGGCCTTGAAGAAGTAAACACACAGAGAGGAACTGAACATGTAGACATGCATTTTCAACACATGGACTGTTCTGGGTCGTTTGAGTGCTTCACGCTGGCTCTGTAACTGTGATTCTACACTTCTAACCAGGCATGGAGGCGTGTAGTAACTCATCAGACCGGACTCCGTATGAAATCTGTTATATTTCCATTCTCCCGCCGGACGGAAAGCGTTTGTACATGCTATATGTGAAATGACAAGTCCAGCCTGTCCTGTTAACTGTCCTGTTAGCTGTCCTGTTAGCTGTCCTGTTAACTGTCCTGTTTAGCTGTCCTGTTAGCTGTCCTGTTAGCTGTCCTGTTAGCTGTCCTGTTAACTGTCCTGTTAGCTGTCCTGTTAACTGTCCCGTTAGCTGTCCCGTTAACTGTCCTGTTAACTGTCCTGTTAGTTAGCTGTCCTGTTAGCTGTCCTGTTAACTGTCCTGTTAGCTGTCCTGTTAGCTGTCCTGTTAACTGTCCTGTTAGCTGTCCTGTTAGCTGTCCTGTTAGCTGTCCTGTTAGTTAGCTGTCCTGTTAGCTGTCCTGTTAGTTAGCTGTCCTGTTAGCTGTCCTGTTAGCTGTCCTGTTAACTGTCCTGTTAGCTGTCCTGTTAGCTGTCCTGTTAACTGTCCTGTTAGCTGTCCTGTTAGCTGTCCTGTTAGCTGTCCAGTTAGCTGTCCTGTTAGCTGTCCTGTTAGTTAGCTGTCCTGTTAGCTGTCCTGTTAACTGTCCCGGCTCGTCCCGCTGACACGCAGCAGTGTCCTGAGGGCTCAGGCAGGACGTCACCGTGTTCTCGCTCCGCATTCTTTGAGCTTCATTTATGTCGATTTGTAACCTTTTTTTATTATTATTATTTATTTTTGACGTGGTTCACAGTCGAGTTGAAAAAAAAATAAAAAAAAAATGATGGGTTACAAAAATAATTGTGGAATATTGACTGCTTCATTGCGAGATATATGAGTCTAATAAGAGAGCAAGTCAGAAAGAATAGACAAGGGTTTCATTTATTTTCTAAAGCCATAACAAGGCCGCAAATACATTGCCAACGTTTATAAGAAATGTTGCCCATACACATGAAAGAGCTAGCTTAACCACAGCTAGCTAAGTGGTTGTAAGCTAGTTAGCTTGCTCGCCACCTAAAAGCATTACACGAGCAAATAAAACTCACCCTCCTGTGGGAGACAAGAAGTCCCCGTCCTCATCGTCCCCGCCGAACATCTTTTCAGTTCGAAGCCTTTTCTTGATACATAAAACAAACACACAAAGCAGTTAGCTGTTTCTCATGACTAGTGTGTTGAGCTAGGATTTCCCCTTCCTGTTTATGGGGGAATCAGCTGACTTTCCACCTGATCTGAGTTCAGTGAGCTGCAGCTGCCACTGGAGGGCGCCAAAGACCATCACAGGATTTCAAACGAGCCGCAGACGTCTTCACCGGTGAGAAGGTCACCCTGAGAGAATGCTCTGTCGCCAGCCCTGACCTTTCACCTCCTCTTTAGCCTTTAAAGAGGAGCAGATCGTTTTTAATATGTATTAACAAAGCTCAACATGGCCTCCACGACAATGGCATAAACTACTTATGGTTTGGAAATGTAGAATTCCTCCCAGGCATCACATCTAAACTCAAGTTTGGAGGGAAATTGAAGATATCCTGGATTTTGCCAGGCCAGGGAAGCTCAACTCAGAACTCTACTTCTAATCTATCAAATGAATCACGTCGCCACGTTAGGCTGTCCAAATGGAAATGCTGATGAAAAATAATGATTTTTTTTGCTTTGTTTTTAATGTTTTTAATGCCACTATAACGAATACTCACCACTTTAACTTGGGAAACCATAGGCCTCGTAGTCTATTGTCTCTTTCTATAATCTGCAGTGTTTCTATTCATGTATCTATTTACTTATTTGCACATCTTGTTTACTGGTTTAAAACCCCATCTGATATGTGCACATTCTTTCCTCTCGTTCTGTATAAAATAAACAAATGAATAAATACATTTAGTACAGAACCAGTGTTTCATTATTACATGGACATGACAGTGGAACCTGTATTCCAGTCAGACTCATCTGGTACATTTATAACTGTGTGAGTGCTGAACTATGTATCCGGGGAAAAGAGGTATAACAAGAGAAATCCTGAACTCCACAGAAAATCGATTGTTTTTGTTCGGATAAACAAGGAAGTGATTAAAGATGTATGTCAAAGTAAATTTATAAAGATCTTTTCTAAAGAATTAAAAAGATTGTTTTAGTTACGGTGGTCTTTAAACACATGGAGCCCAGACAACTGTGTCTCCCAGTAACATATCTGTGTGTGCCATCAGGAACAGAAGGTTTCGGTGTGCTCCCACCAACCTGCTTTCAAATACTTTCCCATCATCGTGGCACAAATAGTTCTCATTACATTCACATGAACACAGCCATATTTCCTCCAGTCAATGTTAATTCAGTCTGAGGCTCATGCCTCCCTTCTTTGCCAAGTTCATTAAAAGAGCTTCATTGTTTGGCTGAATTCCAAATAGCATTTGGATCCGTCATAACATTGTGTCAGTCCTGGCAACACACACAGTAGATCTAATACAGTGGAATCTGATGTGTGACACCAGCGTGGAATGAACTCCACCATCTCGGTGCGTGTTGCTGATGTGCAGCTTGGACTCATCCTCTCATCTTGTTCAATCCATCGTTCTGATATTTCACCTTCAAGTGTGTCCTGTGTAAAGTCACCTTCATCTATTTTCTATTCTATTTTCTCGACCTGGGCTCCAAGAATCTGCGGGGAGGCGGAACATTCAGCATCATTACTGTTAGCTTCACTGCGCTTTATCCATTTGTTTGCCGCTATAATAATGTTCTGTAACAAACGACTGGCAACACGAGCCGTGTGAGCAGCCCAGCACATTATCACTGTTTCGTGGATTTCCATGAGTTTTGGTTCAAAGGATGACCGGTGAGCCCCTGACTCTTCTCCCAGTGTCACCATGAGATCCAAACTTTCTTTCTAGCTTCTGGGCAATATTTTGAAACTCAACTATGGACTACAAGTGTACCTTTAAGATGAAACAGTGCCACAATAGCCTTAGTTGGGAATCAGTGCATTTCAGATTAAATTAAAATATATATTTTGCCTTTTACTTTTTGCCTCAGATGTTATGTTTTTGTAGCATGTCTTTGTATTTAATTCATTTTCCATAAGGTGTGGGCATTATTTTATCTACCCCTGTATTAATCAATATAAAAGAACAGAGGTTGAACTTGTTGTGTTTTGGTTCTGTGTTCATGCAGCATGTTAAACCCTTGGAGCAGTGTTCTGACCTTGTTAATGTATTTGGCCCTTATCACAGATCCAGCATCTGATTTCAAAGCAGTGAAGTGTCCCTTCATCGCTCGCAGCTCCCCACCAGTCAACACATACACACACAGGACCATTAAATATAATCCATCTGCTTTACTCTCTTTCAGTATTTACACAAGATCATTTTACAGCAATATTACTTTAGATTTATGACATTTTTAACCATCTTTTACCTATCAAAAATATACAAAAATAAAATGGCATCTGTTTCTTCCTATATCACAGCTCGCGTCAATCCGTTTCTTCTGCTGCATGTTAGGGAGCGGTGCGCGACTTCCTGTTCCGCTTCGCTCGACGTGTGGATGGAAATCGGATGAACTCAAAGTGTTTGCTTTGGTCCGTGTTGGGGAAGGGAGGCGGGCCCGTATGTAGTCTCTTGATGAAATGGACCTCTCTCTGGTTCTCCCTTGTCCTGGAGGCTTTGATGGGCCTCCCTTTCCTGGTGAAAGCCACATACCAGCCCTCATACTTGGCATTCTGGAAGGCTGTGTAATTGTTCTCCAGCACTATCTCTGTGAAGATACAGTCCCTGCTCCGGCCGTTGGGCTGTGTCAGGAGACAGAGAAGGTTTCTTATGTTAGATCAAGACATATGGACAGAAGTATGCCTTCTGATTCATTCATGTATACATCAAACACAACACTTTTGTATCAAACTGCTGTATTACTAATATGCAGGCTTCATACAGCCTTTAAAAATGACAGCACTTTACAAGCACTGTCAAAAGTACCTAAACCATACCTTTCCAGACTCCTAACATCTAAACTGTTACTATAAATTCAAATGTGACATTTAGAAAATCTCTTCACACCCACAGAAATCAATATATACTGATATACTTTGTTACTATACTGTTACTATTTTCCCATTTTTATCTGTTCATAGAACATTTTAGTAAATGCTTGCTAATTTACAGCGTAAGGGGTTAACATAGGACATGGCTCAGATTACAGTGTACATTCTGTTATTCTTGAAATGTGGCTATGCCACGTTTTTAACTGACCAGCTAACCAGCTGCTAAATAGATTAGCAGACAAGAAACAAATATAATGGCAGCATTTGTGTCATTCAAATATTATTGTATATTATCATCATATATTACATAATTGTGTAGATGTAACAACAGGTTACTCTTTTCAGGAGTATATTACAATTAAAGCATATTCCTAAACTTCCAAACATAATGGCTAAAATCAAGGATTTACAAATTTACAAGATTTTGTACGAACCCTGAATATGTAAGTCATATGATATCAAATAAGACAAAGCCTCCCTGAAAACTGAACTCTGTAAGTTGTGGAAGATGAAAGAACACATTATTCCTTTTACAAATTAGACATTGAGCTTATAAGCAATAAAGCACACCCTCGCTCATTTTATTACACATGGGTCTGGGTGCTACGGTCGTATTTGGTCAGGTGTGACAGATCAGATCAGACATGGACCAAACAAAACACTCAAAGTACACATCAAATACATTTTCCCCAAAGATGGCTTCCCTCGTTGTAGGTTTTTCTTATTGCACTGATGTATGTTCAAATCTCCTTTTTCCCCTTTTTGTATTTTTAAATGAGTTATTTGCTGCTATGCGAATGGTGTGAAGCACCAGAAAGCCCTGCTCCGGCTGCAAATGATGTCATCAATGCAAGGATAACATGAAATACACTTATTTGTTTGACTGACGAAAGGCTGGAGGAGAAGATTGATCCCTCTCTCATAACATGTCCAACACAAAGCTGCCTCTTGCAGTTGGTTAGCTCATTAGTCCAAAAGGGCCAAAATATGTCTACGGGCACCTCTAAAGCTCATTAGTTAACACATTGTCTCTCATTAATTTTCATTTTGCCAATTAAACGACTTGATGGACATATTCAGTCCTACTCGGACAGAGCCAGGCTTGCTGTTTCCAGCAATGCTCAAGTAAGCTCAACAGCTGCAGTTAAAAGCTTCGTAGCATATTTACCATACAAACATGAGAGTCCCATCAATCATCTCACCTAACTGTCAGCAAGAAAGCCAATAAGCAGATTACCCAGAAATAAAAACATCTATTTCTTCAGTCAAATTCTGATAAGAAATTAAAATATGAGTCCAAAATGAGGCTTTCTAACATACACAGAGTAAACACTTGTTGGGTGGTGTGAGTCTCTATAAACAGACACTACAGCAGCCACAATTTATACACTTCTAAACCATGATAAGAAATAGATTTATGACTTGCCATGTCAGCCAGCTATGTGAATCAATCTTTTCCATTTCCATGAAGGAAGTGGAGAGCTGAGTTATGACCAAACACACAGGAGGTGCAGAAAAGGCGGGTACTTTCCTCTCAGCACTGTCAGCCACGACCAATAAGACTGAGTGAACATCCCTCAGTCCTCTGAGGATTTATTCTTTTCCAGCACATCATGTGCTGCGGTGACTAACAAGTTACGAAACTACAGTGACAATTGGCTGAGGCTCTCATACAGGAGCCACAGTTTGTAATTTAAGTGACAGAGGACTGACAGTGCTGATACGGTTACAGAAACCTACCTTACATGCTAAATGAACACTGATCGGTTGGGACTGAAGGAAACACTGGTGGCATTAATTTGTACACCCTCGATGTTTCTATGTGTTGGCACACACAAATAAATTCTATTTTGGGAAAATACATTTTGCATGAAAGTAAAGTAAATTATATATGAAACAATTTCTGCTTGCAACAAAAACAGATGTTTCTGCTGAATATCCAAAATGTAGAAGCCTATTGTACCTTTCCAACAAGCTTCCCCTTCCGGTTCATGCAGAGGTAGCGGCCACTCTCCGCCCCTCGTATCCTCACTCGACTTCCAAAGGTGTCCGTCTCAACAAAGAGACGAGCTGCCAGAAAAAGAGGGAATAAAAAAGCTGAATGGCAGAAAGATAAACACGACAAAAACAGTGACACCACAAGCCAGGCTCGTTTCTCTGCCTTAATATATCCTAAAACATCAAGAGCTCTGTGTATTATCTAGCATACTAACAATACAAAAGCAAACATGCAGAACTACAATCTCTACTTGAGCTTACTGCACAATGTTTGACGCAAACTTTTGTTCGTTAAAGCTTCTTGTCTGCATTTAATGTACTTCAAATATACTGTATAGGCAATATAGTGGTGTTTTTGTCAATCTTATCATTGTGTCACTAATTATGTCACGAAATTGCTATTATTTTCTCAAAGCTATAATTTCATATTCAATTGTCATTGTGTCAGTGGGCAGTATAAACTGTTGAGTCAATACGAGCCTGAGGACACTCAGGCCAGGAAAGCTTCAACAAATTACACCTCAAACACCCAATGATTAAACAAATGTTATCTCTGAACATTAGAGAGCTTTACTGGAAGCAGAACCTTCATCAACAAGCAGAATAAACATTCTCAATTGAATTTGTCCTGAAGTCAATGGCAGCCAGTGGGCATTACAACACTCATGTGTATTGGGACTTTAGAGACAAAGGACTTGTCCTAATCAGCCACTTATTTGCCAGACGATGGCTTCATGGCTACAGAGGGGAGGCTGAATTAACATATAGGCCTGAAAACACCTCACAGAGGGAGGGGCAGCAGGCTGGAGGTGAAACTGCTGGTTTTGCCTGAGGGCATGAGTCCCCAGCAGGGGTCAGGGACAAATGAAATGTATTTTCAATGAAGTCCTCTGGAAAACCTCCTAACATATTTGTTCCTTGTTTTACAGGACAGCCTCGCTAGTATTTGTGCAAAATCACAATAAACATATACATCCAAAAAAAGGTCTCACTGCAGATTTCACAGGAGGCGGTCCTGAGAGAACAATATTTACCTTTTAAAAAAATCATTTGAATATCAGTCCAAACTATAACCACATTACATACAAGCTACATCTGATTCTCTCAAAACGAATAACCCAGTGATCTTTAAAAGTTCAAAAAGTTATTAACCAACAGAATTGTCAATGACTCATTTTACTAGAGCACTGAAAAAATATTCTGTCCACAGCAGGATTTTTAAAGCAGTTCTGGCCATGTTTCCAAAGTATAGATGACATACGAAGACTGTATGTGCTTAGTAGATTAGGACAACATGAACAACACATTTTACAATGTTTATCACATGTAAAATGTGTTAGTATGCTTGGCCATTATTATTATTTTTTTTTTTACATTTTCTCAAAAAGAAAATGTTGATTTAATTGTGTTGAGCAAAAAGAGCAAGGACTTGCCAAGAATAAGACACAAAGGCTGTATTTTAACTTAAGAAAAGGGTTTTAAAAAATCTTATCTCTATCTATCTATGTGTCACAGTCAGAGTTTTTGAAGATTCTGGAAATACCTTCAGAACACAGCTCAGTTTTTGGTTTGTTTGTTTGTTTGTTTAAACAACCTTCTGGTATATCCACATAGCTGCTGGTGATTTGACTTAACAGAAAAACAGGACAGCTCTGTGTGCGACGCACCAACTAGGGCCTCGTCCCTCATAATGAAATAAGTGACACTGTTGGATGAACAACTCCATGGCAAAAAAAAACAAAAAACAACAACAGCAACAACAACAACAAAAAAAACCCACAGCACAAGATGAGCAGCAGGCCTCGGGTCAGCTCTTACCGTACATATTTCCATCCTCAGCTGTGGCGGTGACCCTTTTGCCCTGAATCTGCACGTGCTTCCCGCTGGTGCGGCTGTAGAGCTGGTACACCCTGACCTGTCTGCGGCTGAGCTGGTCCGTCACTGCGCCCTGCGTCCTCACATACTGCTTAAAATTAGGAGACGGGTGATTCTCCCCCTTTTTTATGCAAAGGGAAAAAATAAAATACAAAATGTTGTCCTTTCTAATCTGGGATGAAGAAAATGTAGAGCCAGTTGTACAACCATCCGAACAGGCTGAAGCTACAAAAACACAATCAAGATAATTGTACTCGTTACGCTTGAATGACACGTTACACCTTTTTCTATGTAATTTCCTTCTATCCCAACTTTAAAAAAAAGAAGAAAAAAAGTGTTCATGTGGGAAAAGTAACAGTGTGTCAAGTGTTTGCGCGCTTACCTGAGCATGGCACCACAGCACGAAGAAATGAAATGATCTGCAGGAGTGACAACAAACCAAGAGTTATTAAGAAGTCATTGTGTGGTCACCAGGAAGCCATGCAGTCTGCCAGGGGGTCTGCTCTTACATGTAAATACAGCGCTGGTTGATTCCATGCATTCTTCTTTTTATTTCATCCGATCAAGAGACAGAATCCTGAGGCAGATTAATCCCAGAAGGATGCGGTCAATAAATCCAGCGGAGTTCCCAACAGTGTTACATATGCGCTCCTGACTGTCCATCCACACCCGTCTCTGATGGAAACACCTCACCAAGCCCTCACATTTATCAAAAACCTGACCCAACTGACTCAGCGGCGGAGAGCTCTTCAAAAGACAGGGGCAGCGCATCAAAAGCAGATCCATCCATTCTACACAGCTCGTCAGACTGGTCTTTACATCGCCGGGGTGAAATGTGGAGGATCCCCTGCTCCGTGCAGCTCTAATTCCAGGTTTTGAAAAGCCCTCTGTCTCACCGGGATCAGGCTGCCCACTGGTTAAATGTTGAAAGGCAAAGTCCCTCCCTGAAGTCTTTCTATTGTGGGTGGGCACAGAGACAGGACCTCAGTGATGAATTTATATGGAGACTCAGTTGTGCTAAAAAAAAAAAAAAAAACAGGAAGAGAAAGAGAAAGAAACTTCACTTTCTTAATGGTTTGCAAAGGAAAAGTAAATTCCAAAGAAAAATAAAATCTGAGTTCTATAGTTAAACGACACAGGTTTGAGAGTTTTAGTTCAAATTTCAATCCAGGCGCTCTCTCTCTCTGTCTGTCTGCCTGTAATGTAGATCATTACTGTAGGGCTGTATTTAAAAGTGGTGGCCTAATTGCACCAATGGGTGTGGCAATGAGGTGTCAAAGCTGCCCTCCCTCACCCCCACCACACCTCCCTTTTATCCCATGTTAACTGGTCACACTTCCAGCTCATGTAAAAAGGAGGCAAAAACAAATCATATAGACAAAAGGCCTGTTTCATGTCTACATGAAAAGCAATCAACGTCCCAAGATGAGCAGGAGACTGTCTTTCTGCCTTTGAAAACAACTCATTTACAGAGAAGAGAAGAAAAGTGAAGAGAAACTAAACAAATAGAGAAGACAGAGAAACAGAACACAGAGAGGCAGAGAAGACAGCATTTAAAGAAAATGTCGATATTTTGGTAGCTGCTGCATCCAGATGAGGTATGAACAACAGTGTAACATGAAGCTTCAAGTGCCTTCACATCTTACCCTTCTCACGTTCTCTTGACCCCACCACCACTATTGGCCCGGTCCAGGGCAATAAAGTGATAAAATGCAGCAGTTAGGCATCTTTGACATTTTGCTCTGCCTTTGAGTGGCTGACAGGAGCCAGCAGCAACTGATTCCGCTTGTTGATGTCACTTCTTACTGTAAGATGCCTTCAACCCATCAACCCATCAATCAGTTCTCCTCTTGTATCACAACAGTCAATATTGTTTTAGTCAGAAACCTAAACTGACATTTAGTGACGTCAGTGATGTGTAGTGAGAGAGCCATGATGCATGGTCCAGCAAGTGTGTGTGTGTGTGTGTGTGTGTGTGTGTGTGTGTGTGTGTGTGTGTGTGTGTGTGTGTGTGTGTGCGTGCGTGTGTGTGTGTGTGTGTACGCACGCACGCACGCACATGTGTGTGGGTCCATACACAGTAGCTGATCTGTAATGTTGTGTGACTATATGACGTTGCAGCAACATTTCCATACATCTGGAAAACCTACTGTATGTGTTGAGTCATATCTGATTGGAACGTGTTGGTACAGGCCAACATGAATTAAAAAAAACAATTAGTAAACAGTTAACTTAATGACATAGTGACTGATTAATTGATTGTTTCCTCATTTAGTCTTTATGTTAAGATCAAGAACAATTAAAACTGAGATGAAAACTCTACCCGTACACAAACTGATGAATATAGGTATACAAACACACACACACATACGCACATACTTAGGAAAAAGCTTAATCACCTACAATGTCCTAATCTTCATGTTTTACTAGCATAATAATACTATTGTATCTTGTTGTGCTTACAGAAAATGATGAAAGGTGTAGGCTTAATTAACACTATTAACAAAGGTGCTGTCCCACTAATGATGTTGGTTTGTTTATCCAAAAGATCAATTAGCAACGAGAATGTTGCAGTTACTCCTAAAGATTCAAAAGTACCATTTGGTTTTGTGTGAATCCACTCAGTAGAAAACACATGATGCAGGTACAGTATGTGTGTGGGAATGTGAGCCTGAATAAAATAAAAACATAATTGTCAAGTCTTTATTTTCTCTGCACTGATTAACAAGGCACTGTTTATGTTAGCTCCCAGTTAGCTGACTTTTGCTAGTGAGCCACAGTATTTTTAAGCATTGTTTGCAGGAGTAAAGTTCGCAATTTCGTTTTCTTCAGGTGGCAGGGTGATGGAGTGTCTGTTAGCAGAGTTACAGCATTACCCTTGGAGTCCCTCTCAGGAATTGCTCTTGTGAAAATGTCATGTAGCCTAGCTGTCCCCTCCAAATCTGATATCCGATTTCTGGCCATATTGACAACTGCAATTATGCGAAAGGAGAGTTAGTCAGTTCTGTGAGCTAGCTAATACATAGGACAGGCTCTATAAGGTTTCAGTCAAAGTGAGATGTCACTTAAGGTAAATTCAAACCAAATCAGGTTTGGTGTAGGAGTGTCACTCCATGGCCTGTGTGTGTGACGTGTAGGGAACCCCGCTGATCAGTTTACCGAAAGTCGAAACTGCTATGTAGTTATGCTACTAGCATGCTGGTCCTACTAGTGATCATTTGTCCTCATTGAAGAGGACAGGCACATGTGGTTAGATCATTACTGTGTGTTTTAAACTGGGGCACAAGACCAAACTGAGTGAAACATCACACTACACTGAGGAATGTCCATTGTGTTCCCTCCGTAGAATTTAGCCATTCTAAATAACATGCCTCATTACGGACCTGTTCTACTTTGCTTATGATCTGCATTCATATCTCTGCCACAGTAGGTAAAGCATGCTGGTCTTACAGTGATTGTCGGCATCATCAGATGTGTTTTAAACTGGCGTACAAAACCAAACTGAGTGAATACACATGAACCACTATGTTTCAATCCACCATCATGATTAGGGTTTTTAATTATACCGGTGTTTTTTTTTTTTATTATTGTGAAAGAGGTTTACTTCACAAAGCGGAACATCAGAATTGGTTAAAACCATTAGTGATTTTAGTCTACATGCTGTTACTTTTAAAATAAGGTCTCTTCAATACTTTGGAGTCTGAAATTATCTTGTATGCTAGCTTGAACTTAAAGTTTACCTCCATAGTTTACATTACATTGCATTTAGTTTTTCATTTAGCTGCAAGTATTCGACCTTATGCCATCCTCTGGCCTGTTCACTGTGTTTCAGTCCAACAGGCTGCTACAGTCCACACATGTTGGGAAGCTGTAAAGCAGTTAAGTCTTACCTCTAGATAATCGATGTATTTTAACATAATTTTGTTCTGAATTTCTATCATTACGAAACTTGGCTTTTTTAGGTAATACACAATGACTTGATGTCTTGTTAGCATGGAGTCATACTAGTAATAAACTGGATTTACAGTCAATTCAAGGAGTCCTATAATCCATGAGCCTATATCACCTCCACAACACAATGGCAGTCCCATATCTTGCCTACGTTACTGGACACACCCTGCAATGATCCACCTGTCAGTCTCTGGTCTCATCTTGCCCTCAGTCAAGAACAAGTCCCAGAGACTGAGACTGGCAATTTGGGGAAACAGCTCATTTTTGTGGGCTCAATTATTGTTTTGTTCAAGTTGTTCAGTCCGTTTATTATTTTTCCCCTTGTTCTGTTAACAACGAGTCTTTAAAATGACAGTGTCGGTCTGGTCTTTGTAACCTTGTCATCAAACACTTTGGCACCAGATCAAACACTTACCTGAAACTACTGACCAGACTACCTCCTTATATGGTATATATATTCGAGTCCCCCAAAATTTGCCATTGTTTATATGCTCTAATTTTGTGATATTTCTACTATTGCCATTATCAAGTCACATTTATTTATGTACTTTGATCTGAGACAAGGTATCTTGAAAACAACATTTAACTAATTTTTCTGTGGATAATTATGATCCATAGAAGCTGAATCATAACACTGTAATTGACCACATGATAACCCTTTTGTCTAGTTCCACCAACAAAATCAGAATGTACACATAATCAGTCTCACACTGTTTCCAAAGTGACCTGAGGACATCAGGTCAACATTTTAATTTGTGCAGTTCTTTGGTTTACAGAGTTCATAGAGTACAGCCTCACAAAGGCATAAATCAATTGTTTAATCGTTTTGCAGCTGTTTGATCTGTTACCACTGCCGTCCATGAGGGAGAAATAAGGAAAAACTCTCTGGAGCTCAGCTTCCAGGGGGATCCATGGGGTTCAGCAATAATCATGTTCATCCTCAATAAGAATGATAAACACATTTTTAAACTCCACTATTAGTTATTAAGATTATAAAAATAACCACTTAAGGAGACCGTTGTTTGTGTCCAGAGTGAAAGTGAAATACAGCAGTGAGTTGTTTGAATTTTAACATCAAGTTACAACCCGTACATTAAGCGCGTAGTCACATTAGTCACAAGTTACATAGTTAGTTTAACCCAAACCACAAGGTTTTCCTAAACCTAACCAAACTGAGGGTCCAATACGTCTGTCACTGGTACGCTCCATGGCCCGCTACAGTCATGTTGTTTTGGGAATGGTGATATATGTCATTCGGGGACTCACTGGCAGTTGACCTATTCAGACATTTAGGTATGTCAGTTTTTTTGTATATGTTGTAGTTCATGGTCATTCGAAGGCTGATGAACCCACCATTTCTTTAAGTCATTTCTAAGATTATGTTCATTGTAAGTAGTAAAATCATATGGGCAATTTAGTTTTCATGCTATTGGTAATAAAATTTGGTGCTGTCCCAATTTCAATGGAGACTGACAGTACAAAGAATAGTATGGTTTACATGTCTATGAGTGAAATTACATGAATGATACAATGACCATTTGTGGTCTTGTAAATACAGGGAGGAAAAAATGCTTTTGATCAGTTGCCAAATTTTCCAACATTTCAAAATAGTGAAACCCATTTCCCATACAGTTTGGGCCTTCCTCGGGGCTATTGTAGCTCCAGTGACAAGTGAAAGGGGAACTGGTGGTCTCCAAACAGCTCTGACCACATCGTAAAAATCTCTGCTATAAAGAGCAACTGGCCACTCTTTCTGACCCTGCAAAAATAGAGGGAAGAGTTCAGAAAGTGGGTGGTCCCCCTTATGAATGATCAAAAGAAGAGAAAAGTAAAACAGAAAAAAAAGAGGAGGATTCACTTGGACAAGCAGCCTGCTCCTGAGCAGCAGCAGGGCTTTACTTGTCGTTCCCGAACCCACAATCAGGTCCGTCTTCACTGCTCTCAGTTGACCGATTCAGCAGCCTGGGAATGTTACGCTCAAAATGTAAACATAACAGTCATCTGTGATTGTACTTGAGGCACTTTTGTATGTATATGGACAGTCAAGTTATACACTGAGGGGTGAGAATGTACAACTCTGTGCTTATTAGAAAAGCTGTTGACCCTTAAGTATCGCCCTGCCATTTGCAAGCTGACCATTTGAGCTTGCCAAATTTGACACAGCTGACGCAGGCAATAAATTTGAACTAGTTTCCCCACCCCCTTTATCCATACTGAGCACTGCCCTGCAAACCCTTTGAACAAACACACACACACACGCGCGCGCGCACACACACACACACACGCGCAAACATACCAGCAATCCTAATGTAATAATCATGGTTTGAAGTTGTATTATATGATGTAGGACACAAGCAATCTACAAAATTGTCAATCTGCAGTAGTGCGCAAATGTGTAATGATGTCTAAAAATGTACCATTGCAGGTCAGACTGATGAGTGTAGATACCCACAGAGGATATGTAAGAGCTAATGAGTGACAGACAACATTGTCAGGGAGACCAGACTGTGCAAATCCCCTGAGTCTCTGAGTGCTGGGATGTCCGACAGGTGATACCCAAGTTGCTGATCCGTGATTAACACTTGCCAGTTGCAGACAGGCTGTGACTGCTTCATCTACAGGCCAAGAAGCTGGGAACATGTCAGACTTTAAAACTAATAAAGTGACTCACACAACTGCCCTTCTCAGACGCTCACAGAGAGAGAGGGCTGGGTGTGGGGGGGTTACGAGGGCTGGTAATGAAAATAGCCGGACATCCAGCTACACCGAGGCTACAGAGTCAGACAGGGCCCAGCATCTGTGTTATTTTTAAGGAGCAAAATGTCACTGAGCAATGAACATGCCCAAGGCGCATATCTAACAGGGTTAGAGGCAAGGTCACACCAAAGCCAGATCGCTTTCTGAAGACAGGCGCTGTTGTAAATGGTAGTGACACACATGCTACTGCTTTGAGGTCGTAACCCAAGACCCTGAGAAATTAATTATTAGTTTTTAATTTATTCTAGCTACTTGAATATGTATTAAGATTAAAGCCTCACTCTTAAATTAAATTAAATTCACTCTATTCACTGCTTGTGATGTGAGTCAGATATGAATTAAAGACAAACTCTGGTCCACCAGGGTGTTACAAGTTGCCCAAAACTGTTGTAGAGTTTTCTGAAAGTGAACACTGAGCACAAGCCTCTTACAGCTTTGAAAAATACTTCAACTTTCTGTGTAGCTGTTGTACTGAGCTGCATAGCTTATTGGCTCCACAGGATCTGTTTCAAGTGGAAGTGTTTTGGAGTTTATGATCCGTCATTGTGAGAAGTGCCAGTACACAGGACAGTATGCCGAAATATAAAAGTGCCAGTATTACATGCTGTTCAATAGTGCTGGGGGTAACTACTACAAAAGCAACCTGGTACTGATTGAAAGCTGATTGTCCCCACAGAAACACGGTGGCACACATTCTGTGAAGCGTATGCATGGATCATAGAAATGCCCTTCGCTGACCTCAGTAACACCTCACACAGCGTAAGTTTAAATGTGTGAAAGACAGGGAATACCAGTTTCTCAAGGAATACTGTTCCATCATGAAGCCTTTCACAGTGGCACTGGACATTCTGCGGGGTGAGGACACTTGTTATTATGGGACGCTTGAACCAATGCTTGAAGTTGCCAAAACCCTGGCAATGAAACATGGCCAATCGCGAATGACCACTGGACTGCCTAAAAGTGTTGTGGGAGCAACAGGACTCTCAACTCCAAGGATGCGTTGCTGGCTGCTGTCTCTCTGCCCACCGTCAAGCTGCGCCGGGTAAAAGAAAAACCACATTAACTTCCTGCTCACTACAGAGTACCACTCATTTGAGCCTGTAACCCCGAATCCCCCATGCCTGATCCTGAACCTGCTGACGCCGCCACCTGAGGGAATGACTTTTTTCCCTTTGATATCCAGCCCGATGCCACCATTGACTCCGTGTGGAAGCAGAGGTGATGGCTTATCACAAATCTGCACCTACGATGAAAAGCCTGCACCACTTACCTAGGTTTAAAAAATTGCACCCCACTATAATGCACCAACACCATCCAGTGTGAAGACCTGTCAGTCTTGGGAGTTTTGTGCTCACTCCAAAATGAAACTTCTCCCGATGCACAGGAACGGGTATTTTAAGGGTATTATGGAGTAAGCTAGCCCTAAGTAGGCTATATGTCAAGGCTAAGCTCCTTCAGTGGTTTTATTTATTATCCTTTGTTTATTTAGCCTGTGTTTTATTTATTTTTTAGGCTATGCTTAGCCTATATATTATTATAGGCTATGCCTATGGTTGATTTATATAGCCGAGCCTAAGTTCTGATCTGTGATCCGTGAAGTGTCAATGTGGGACTGAAATGAGCCATGTTTTGGCTTTTTTTCTTATTGCTGTTTTAAGGGGTTAGTTTAGGATTTAAGGCAGGATATAGACCCAACTCATAAAATAATGGTTTGCAAAATAGGCCTGCTGTACAGTCTGCTGGCTGTATAGTCCTCCTCAGAGCTCACTTTGATTTACATTCTCGATTCATTATGCCCACGTATTCCTTGTTCTGATTGTGGATTAAAATAAAAAGGCAAGAAAAAGAGATTTTTGTCTGGGCATTTCATTATAGGCGACATTATAGAGGGTATAGGTCTATTGTGTTTCATATAACTGAGCCTACAATTAAAAATATTCATTCCTATCTCATAATATATCAGACTTTGATCATTTGTCTGCCTGCTCATTCCTGTGTCCAGGATATTACTTTATTTAAAAAGATCTAGGCTAATTAATTGTTCTATATAGGTTATTTTGGGCATTTTGTTGAAAGTAACAAAAAAGTATTGTATTTAGTAATGTGTTATTCTAAGCAGACAGTAATATTGTAACGTTAATATATTGCATTTTGAAAGTAACTTGCCCAAAACTGCTTTTCAGTACCAGCCCACTTAAAGCACTGGTTGCAGATTTATATTTTGAGTTCATTTTAGTTCAATCAGATTGTTTTTTTCCCCTGTAGAGGCAGGCAGACTTTCTGTTCGTGAACACGGGTCTGGACCAGTCATAAATTATGTTCATACGCAGTAGAAAATTCTAAACACATGAACAGTGGTGACTGTCATTGTGCATCAAGAGCTGTGCACCGTGACTCAGAAGAACTCATTATATACTAGATTCGTATACCTTCCAAAAGTAAGTGATTTGGGAATGTACTGGTGACTGGGCATTGATAAACTACAGCATGTAAATTAAAGCATGAAACTGGTTTGTTCTTCTGGAGGTTCTTCTACCAAGACTTTGTGCTAAGTTGGACCAATTTCTCAAAGTAACAGTATGAAAGTCAAATGTTTAAACATGTTTCCACCATGTTGACTATCCCATATCAGTTGTACCTACAATTATCAAGAATAAAGCCGATCGGTACTCTTGGGAATCTGAGGCATGGGGGAAAAAAAAGCATGCGAACAATTTGACCTCTGAACACCAGCATTGGGAAACTGGCCATTTATCAGAAATTAGTTATGGATAGAAAAACATGTGACCTCTTGCTCCCAGAGGACACGTCAGACCATTATATTTGACTGGTTTGGGATTTCAAGGAGTCAGTGATAGCCATTTTCAAGATTTATTCTGTCATCAGTTGACGGCAAGACAACAGACATATGTCATTGATGTTACTGGGCCCTGCAGTCAAAACACGTCTCAGACCCCAAAGGAATTCTTCAGAGGAACCCTTTCAAAATAATAAGAGGATGCATGTATACAACTGAAGCCAGGAGTTATGTTTTCTTTACCCCACAGGAGTGGCCAACAGTACATCAGGAATGATAACCCTGTGTAGAGTGAGACATAAAGGGCACAGCAGATGCATTTCAAATGTTACAATAGATTCAAATGGTGTAGTAACCTTCCCCCAAACACCTATTGTGACAGCTTTACAGCTCTACACTTAGGCCAGCAAAACTTTTCCTTACTAAATATTATTCTCCGTTTCACTGATAATCTAACTATAATGCAAAGTCTGTCTCTGTCCGTTTGCCTGTCTGCCTACATGTTATTTGCATATCTCAAGATGCATCCATCAAATCTCTTCCACACTTGGCAGGTTTATCTGATGACCCAAGACAGTGCAGTGTGGAATTTGGAGGAATTTGGACAATATTAATGCATTTTGAATAAACAGAGAACTTGGGGTGGCTTCATCGCTCTGCAGACTGAAGCTAAATTTAAAGGAACTGGTGTAATCATCCAGACTTTAAATTGTAAATAGCCAGCCAGTCTGTGAGCAGTTCAGGTGGCTTCAGACTGGATCTGTAAACCCCTCACATTACCAGATCATCTGTGCTAAACAGCATGTTTTCAACAGGCACTGGACTAGAAAAACTAATACTTGATATATATATATATATATTATGAATAATTTTAAATAATCCAAACAAAATGTTTGGTGCCTCTTCATTGTGTAATTTTGCTTAATTATAGAACAAATATATACATGATGTTAACTGCATCTTGTGAAACTAGGGTTAGGGTTAGTACAGACCAACCATATCTCATTTTAAATCAGAGGCTGATCACAGCCCCATGCTTTTTGTTCAGCCCTAGGAGGATTGGTAACTGATTTTCAAGATTTTCAGCAGAACAATAAATATGAGCACAGTGAGAAATA